>VOPJ01014166.1:0-24501 GCA_014673585.1 Semibalanus balanoides
GTGTCCGGCGACTCACCTGGTCCGGGGTGCCCCTGTACACGACAGAGCCGCACCGGCGCCTCAGACTGGGGGACAGGTGTCCGGCGACTCACCTGGTCCGGACCCAGCTTGCCGGTTTTCACTTGGCCTTTGACGAGCGTGCACACCTCCGATGGAATGTAGATGCGCTTCTTCTCGGAGCCGACCCAGAGACACTGCATGTTCGGATACTGCAGCCTCACGCCGTACTCCTGGAGGAAGTACTGCTCGACTGACACCTGAAACACGTCCGCAACTGGCTCAGTGGAGCTCAGAGTAGAGCTCAGTGGAGCTCAGAGTAGAGCTCAGTGGAGCTCAGAGTAGAGCTCAGTAGAGCTCAGAGTGGAGTGCGGTGCGGTGCGGCGTTCTCGCCCAGATACGACTCAGTGGCAGTAAGGTAACCGGATAGAAGTGACAATCATCACAATAGCAGGGGAGACCGTAGTTAGTTGGAAGTGCTTTGCTTAAATCAGCATAATTTGGGAATTGTTAGGTATATACACGTTTTTTGTATCGTTGGATAGCTTACTCCCTGGTTTATCAAAGACGACAGGTAATAAGTGGAATCAATTTTGCTGTTGGGTACTCTACCCAGTCAAAGCAGCCAGCATCGAATGCCCCAACTTACCACGCAGCGAAGTCACGCGGCCAATGGGCGGACAAAAGGTACATTGAAAAATGATAACGTGTATTTATGTATTTGTATCGATCGATGCACTCGCTTTGAGTATTTTGTATTTGCACTCGCTTTGAGCATATTTATTTGTTTGCAATACATTATCAAATTAGGGAAAAATATGGGGATATTTGTGGAAACCACCAGATATCGATAGGGCGTATGTATACTAAAGGTTGCTCGCCTTGTTGAAATATTTTGAGGAAAAAAATCAACGCATTTCGTATGTATAATGTCACAGGGTGAGTTGGAGTTTGGACCATCAACGCAAGCGACCGAAGTAACATAGCATATGGCCCAACTCGACCATGAGCGCTTTGGCCCAAGTAGCATTCGAGGGATGGTGACTGGTGTCCATTTAGAAATAACGTGCGAGATTTTCGATGGTCCGCGGAAAGCCATTTAGTGAGGTTACTCAAGGTCCAAACATTCGCCACACCCGATGATTTAATGGTGCTGCCATTTAACAATGAGATATAACAAAAAAAATTGCGGGGAAATATAACTATTTTAGGACTCGAAGGCACACTTGAGCACGCTCCTCTGACTAGTCTCCAATGGCTGGCGGAGACGCTCCCGCCGGACGGTTTTTACCACAACGTGAGAACGGACCGTCACGTGCTATTCCACCCTTGGTCATCACAGGAATCTGCAGAGAACTAATACGAAAATATATTTTCGATAACATCTGTGAGATGTATGCGAAAGTATGAATCATCTATTACATTGTGCATTCCCTAAATAAAAATCCATGGCGAAGCCCTCGACTTCGGATATTACCCGTTCACTCCTACTTTCAGGCCAAGTTTGTCGTCTGAGCCGAGAAACACTCACCTGGTTCCCGTTGTGCTCGAACCTGTGCGCCCTGGCAGACTCGCGCGCCAGCTGGTTGACGCGGTAGGAGCGCTTGCCCTGGTTGCCGCGAGTGTACTCCACCTTCAGGTTACGGAGCTGCTTGTTCACATCTCTCCACTGTAACAGCCAGACGGACGGACGGACCGAGGCATTCGAGCCGTCAGACGCCGAGCCACTAATTAGAGACGAAGGCTCATAGCTAAACAGATCACACACAGCTTACCATGGTGGCTAAATTCACAGATTTAGGGAAATGAAGGATGCCAGAATGGCTTGTTTGATCACATATCTTAAACCGCGCACTGCAGGGGGTTCGCGCCGAACACGAACTGCAGGGGGGTTGATTTCCGCCCCCCCCGTGGAGATCTCCAAACTACGCAACGTAGCGACAAGCGGAAAAACGCATTAGATAGCTCGAAACAAGCTCTATCGAAATTATAAAACTTTTTTAGGTCAGGTCAATATTGAGGTCACCAGAGGTCATCAAAGGTCATATTTTTCGAATTTATGACTCCGCTCCAGGAAACGCTTTTTCCAGAAACCCCCGATTATCTTGGGAACTACCTATGATGATAGCTAGGAACAAACTAATTGAGAGTCAATTGATAAGCTCTTGCAAATTTGCAATCACCAGCATGGTCCTCGGAATTTGAGACTCAAGGTCAATAAGTTTAAGGCTCCAGAGGTCATCAAAGGTCAAAAAGGACTATTTTTAGGCTTAAGCTGTTTTTCGTAACATGTTACCTAAAAAAGATAAGGCAATAATGTTGACGCCATCGTATTTGTCTTGTCAAGGCGCTTTGAAACATATAAATGGGGACCTGGTAAGGTTAACTTCAAAATTTAACCTCGGGTCAAGGTCATTTGGTGACCCATGTAGGTCGTGTTGCATATGGGGCGACGCGGCCAGACGAGACAAACACAACAGTGTCATCCAATCATCTATATTCTGTATTATATCAATAGTTATTAAGCAAATACATTGCTGATGAACTCAGATGACCCTGCATATGAAATCACTGAAGCAACAATTGCACCTTGGGTCATTTAAAAATGAGCTAAAATAACATGATTCTGAAAGAATTAGGCATGATCCAATGCATATTCTATGTAAATGAAATATTTGCATATTTTCCCGTTCACTTATAATAGGGAGGTCACGAAAATGACCCGACCTTAGGTTACAGATAAACGAATTGTAGATACCTATGACCATATGAAATTATGTAAGTTTGAAGCCGATCGGCCACAAACTCTGGCTGTGGTATGACCGCAAACGTTTTTAAGGTGGGGTCACGTGACCTGGCCTGAGATGACTCGAGGTAAAACAAACAAATACCAAAAAAACTACGTGGGTTAATTGATGCCCAAGCAGGTGTGCGAAATTTGACGGCGGAAACTGCGTGCCGTCCGTTTTTCTGCTACTCCTGAAAAACCTGAGGGGGCGGAAATCAACCCCCTGCAGTGCGCGGGTTAAGATGTGGAAGGTGTCCGGGCATAAAAATCTGACGATTTTGCTCGAATTTGCATGTGTTTTAGCTAGACACCCCACATTTCATGACATCTCATCTGGGATCATTGCATAATTTTGGCATCCCTCCCCTAACTCTCTGAATTTGGCCACACTGCAGCTTACACACACCAAACTGCACCGACAATTAACTACAACAAAGCGGATATATCCAATCACCTCTTAACAGAAACAGAACTCGGCAGGGTGGGGAAGTTTCCCCACCAGCTATGCAAGAATGTTCTCAGTTTCAAACATTACAAATGAAGACGGAACATTTATTAAGTAAAATGTTATATATAACACATGAAATGTCAAAGTACCTTGGTTCTTAAAGTCAGTTTGAGCTATACCAAATATAATAGCATTATTCATCTTCATCATGTTCGAAGTAGCAAAGCTGGGGTGAAATATTGAAGAAGAGAAATCTCCTTTGGTGTCAATCTCCTTTGGTGCCACCAAAACCCACCCCCAGTTCCCACACCCGTCACATAATAATTGTCATCGGGACATTTACCCGGCTAACCCTGAGTCTTCCTGACATAGCCACAACGGCACCCGCTCGCTCACCTGCCATTGGTTCAGACCGGCGGACGGGTCGAATCTCCCGATTATTTCATACATCTTGTCCATCACGTGTATCGGTTTGTGGAACGCCTTGTTCGCGACGTCGATGTTGATGCGCGGCTGCTTCCAGCCGAAGCGGATGTGGAAGAAGTATCCGATCCAGAGTTCGCAGCCGCCGCCGATGTCGATGGTGCGCTCGCCCTGCTCCGGAAAGAAGGAGCGGCCGACGGGTGTGAAGCGTAGGCTGGGCAGATGACGCAGCACGATGTCCAGAGCCAGCACGGCCGCCTGCGGCATGTCGCTGGTGCTGCCGCGCATCGTGTACTCCATCAGCGGCCCGATGTCCACTCGACACGGGTCGGCCGGCTTCACAGTCAGCTTGTAGTCGCGCGCCGGCTCGTCCGACTCCTGGAACGACACCGTCAGCGTCGCCTGCTGACCAGG
Organism: Semibalanus balanoides; assembly: GCA_014673585.1. Taxonomy (NCBI): domain Eukaryota; kingdom Metazoa; phylum Arthropoda; class Thecostraca; order Balanomorpha; family Balanidae; genus Semibalanus; species Semibalanus balanoides. The sequence continues at coordinate 4,071 of VOPJ01014166.1, forward strand.
CGCCATCGGCAGCTGGCGCGCCGTGTACATGTTCTTATCGCCGTCAAACACCGGCAGCAACTTCCCAAACTGAGCACTCTCCTTCATCGCCTGCTGGAAGATGGGGCGCTTCATGCGCTTCGGCAATGTCTTCCGCTCAAACTCGACGTCGTAGTGGTACACCTCGGTGCACTTAATCCGCAAGTCGAAGTGATTGGCGATCAGTCTGATCGGGCTACCTTCCCTGCCGGGTCCGCGGCTCTTCGGTGGCTGCAGCCTACTGACCGCCCTCGTAGACGGTGCCGGCTGGAAGGCGCTCTCGACGGCTCTCTTCGTCTCAGAGACGGCTAATGCAGACATCTGTTGTGGAAGGACACTGGGCTGCGGCTGTTGGGGTCGCTGGGGCTGTGCGCCAGGCGTTCTTGCCGGCTTAGGGGCCGCACCACGGCCTTTGCCTCTGCCAAAACCAGCACCCGCACCTTGAGCAAAGGCCGGGGCCGGCGCAGCAGCAGGTCCCGAGGCCGGAGCCGGAGCCGGAGCCGGAGCCGGAGCCGGAGCCGGAGCCGGAGCCGGAGCCGGAGCAGTGGCTGGGGCAGTGGCTGGGGCAGTGGCTGGGGCTGGGGCTGTGTGAGGAGCACCTCCGGTAGCACCATCACCTCCTCCAGTGTTTGTGGGCGCCTCAGCAGCAGCCTCAGCAGCTGCAGCAGCGGCCTGAGCAGCTGCAGCAGCTGCTGCTGTTGGCTTCTTCCGTGGCTTCTTTCTTCCCATAGTGATCTCAAACTGCCAAACGTCTCTTCTTAAATAGTTTCTTTCAGGTCACTGAAATCACACACAAAAGCTCAGTCTTTTAAAAAAAAAAAAAAACTGCAAAGAGGGTGTTATTTACGATGCGAATACGAATTACGAAATAATTACGAGCGAGCGCGAAGCGCGGAAGCGAGTCCTCATTGAATACCGGATTTTTATCACATATAAGCGGCCGACCCGGCCGGGCCAGACCGCGAGCGCTGGTCAGAAGCTTATTCTTTTGAAACCCGCGCATACCGATTGAACAAGCGGTCTTCGCCATCATGATAGCCCCATGCAATGACATGATTATTGACATTTTTTTCTCATGTGATGGGTCAGCACGGGCGTTGACACGTGCCGCGTCAGGGGTGTCAGAAGTATTATCCGCTGTAGCTGAGAAACGGCTGGAGCTATAAAGCTCAAATTTGGGTGTGAGCTGGAGAAAACACCACTGGCAATGTTGCACAGTAAACTGCTGGTCAACGCACGTGCACACGTGCACCCCTGATTCCGTCCACGAAAATTACCTGCAACATTCGTGTGCAGATACCGGACTTATTCGCCAACCAAAAGTCGCAAGACACGGGTAAACACAGATGCGTAGAGAAACGATCCGCCGGCGAATGCACTATGTTGTCGATCAGCGGCGCGTGGTACGTGCAAAGTTACTGGCTATGCAAGCGCAAATTCATAGTTTTATGACATCTTCAAAATTTAAATCATTTGTGATCAGCACCTATGGGACGTGAAGCGATAAAACAAAACCAATCTGTAGACCAATGTACGGTCTCTAATGCTGCAAAAATTGAGGCTTTAATGCGTATTTCGCTTGTTAAAACTGCCTGTTAATATTTGTATGACGATTCTTAACATTTCTTCATTACACCGCCGTAAGCTTCAAAACCACAGGGTGCTAGACGATAAAAATGATGCGCTGTAACAGCGCAATCAAATCCATCCTAACACCCACCCAAAATGCATTTTTGCCTACAACTGAAGCTTATAATTGCAAATTTAAAATACGCTTCAAAATTTATTTAGATTCAAAAGTATGAATTTAGTTCGGATCTATTGGCGACGGCAAAACAACACAGCGAAAATAATTCAAATGCATGCTTTGCACAAGACGAACCTCCCGTTGGACGGGTGATAAATTGACGCGGATTTATTCGGACTCGCTCGTCCTTCGCCGTTTAAGGCGTCTTACGGTATATGTATATATATATATATATATATATATATATATATATACTTTATTAATTAAGTAACGTCCGTCCGTCCATCCATGCCTGTCATCCACAAATACGCAAATAGCTCGAAAACGGCTGCTTCTGGGTGCACGACATTTGGCAAACAGGTCCGCTGACAGGGGCGCACCATCGTATCAGAACTTGGTGCCGACTCGACAAAGGGGTGGGCCGCAGCATGCGCACCACTGGTGCCCATTGGTTGAAATGAGAAACGGTCAATCTAGACATAGCGAAACGCGGCGTGGATCCCGGGCCGATAGCTCTGGAGTCGAGGGTCGCAGCGACATGCGACAAACACAGTTGATAGAGAATAGATTGGCCTGGCGTATAGTATGTCGGTCAGAGCGGAGCGCGTGCCACGTGCAAAGTTGTGATAGCTTTTATGATAAAATTTGCATTTTAAGGATTTATTTCGGTGCTCGGACACTGTTGAACATAGGAGGCTGAAACCAACGCCACTTTACAGGTGCATGTACCGTCTTCAAATTATGTGTGTTACACGAAGCTGTGCGACTAATATTGAGGCGCTCAGGTTGTAATTCCGTATTTTTCGATAATTTTAGCCTCCACACCACCGTAACACCCAAAGCGAGGATAAACTTGACCGCCAAATTTACACAGCCGGATAGCGCCGTCTTTGCTGACCAATATCCACCCAAAATATGTATTTTCTGGCTATTAGGTAATTTACGATACAGACAAACGTAAACGGCTGCAGACGCTTAAATAGCGAAATATTGTCGTCGAATAACATGTTATCTCTTTTGGCCAAGACTTCAATAATAAAGCATGACTCGTATAACGCACACCTCCCTAAGGTGAGATTTCACTAAAACCGGAAGACGATTGTGGCCCATTTACACCGCTGCGGCGTAGGGGGGTATATACCCCCCGCCTTTATCTTCTGAAGCCAATGACCGCAGCGAGCGGCGCAAGGCGACGATCCGAAAGCTCTCAATGAAACGAAACGAATGCATACCCGAAATTTTTCANTCCGCATAAAGACATGATGTGGAGTGGGTGATATATTAAATTTAAAGAGGGCTTACTCCACAATAAAAGCTTTCGGTCTGGTCAGGGGCCCTTTGCACTTTCTAGGGGCCCTAAAGACCTGACAAGGGACTGCGCTGACTGCTTTATCAACATGCCCAGAAGGCCCTCCGACCTGCCCTGGGCCCCTCCGTGCTGACTAGGGGCCATTCGGCATGTTCAGGGGCCCTTCTGACCCACCCAGGGGCACCTTTGGTCTGGTTAGGGGCCCCTTGTACCTGCACACTGCACAGGGGTCCTTGCAATTTTCCACGGGGCCTCGAGCCCGCTCAAGGGTCCACGGCCTGGCAATGGACTGCGCCGGCTGCTTTGTCGAACAGACTCAATAGGCCCCAGGGCAAGCTAGAGAGGCCCCTGGGCCCTGGTCATACTTTAATGGGCCCCTGAACATGCTTGAAAGACCCCTGGGTAGTTCTTGGGCCCCTGAACATGCTTGAAAGACCCCTGGGTAGTTCTTGGGCCCCTGGACATGCTTGGGAGGCGCCTGAGCAGGTTTGTTGGGCCCCTGGACATGCCCAAGAGGCCCCGGGGCAGGTTGTTGGGCCATTGAGTAGGCTCAATGGGCACTTGGACTGGACATACTTGAGAGGCTCCTTGGCATATTTTTTTGGGTCCCTGGGAGGACTTAACGAGCCCCCTGGAGATGCCAAAGGGGCCCCCGGGGAGGTTTGGGGGCCCTGGGAGGGCTCAATGGGACCCTAAACATGCACGAGAGGCCCTGGACAGGTTTTGGGGCCCCTGAGTTGGTTCAATGAGCCCCTGGACATGCCACTCGCTAACTGTTCCGAATGATTTTGTTATGCCTGTAGGCTGTAATGATGCTGCCCCCGACTTACGCAGATTAGCATATCAGACAAAAGATGGAAACTATTCGCTCAAGCGCGAGCCGCGGGCGTGTGTGCTTTCGCTCTCACCCGTTCTGACCCGGCAGTCCATTTTTTTTTGGTGGGGGGGGGGTATTAGCCGAGCGGGCGGCTATGACTAGGCCGGCTGATCAATGTTATCTATCGTTCGTAGGAAAGCAGCGGTAGCTAAGCGACTGCGAAAGTAGGTGGTGAGCGGCCTGTCGGCACTGCTAACTGGTATATAACCCAGCGACGGCTGGGGGAGGGCAGAGAACATCGGCGCGTGTGTCGGCTGCGCGAAATGGCGGTGCTTTCATCTATCTTACTCTTTGTTTCTGTAGTTTACCACAATATAGACCCTCCGGAAAACCTCTGAATTCTGCCTGAATCGCCAACAACATGGTCCTTCCGGGCCGGATATATTGAACTAGTCTCTAGACCCTACCAGTGAATTGCGGTGAACTCGTGATTTAATACTTTTTAACTCTTTCGTGATCTTTATAACTCAGTGATGTCGCAAGCCAACCAAGACACCCCACGCCTGCGCCGCATGGACGGAAGCTACGCCCAGAGTTAGGCAAGTCGCACTTCAGCCAGCCTCGTCACGAGCCTCCCGCCGCAGCGAGGTCCGGGTGGAGATGCAGCTGGCGAAGATGCGGGCAGCGCAGGCCACTGCAGCTGCAGAGGCCAAGCTGGACGCTGATCGTCGAGCTGCCGAGGCCAAGCTGGAAACGGACCGCCTGACTGAGGCAGCCGCTGCCAAGAAGCTGAATGACGAAGCTGAGCTTCTCCAGCTAGAGCACCGGCTCCTTGAAGAGGAAGACGTCTCCATCGCTGCTGGACCGCGAGGTGAAGCTGCAGTTGCCGTTCAACCCTCGTGTCCACCCGCTGAACCTGAGTGCTGGGGAAGGCGAGGAGCGCACCAGGAGGTGGGTCGGACAGACTACCAGCCACGTCCCCGAGAGCTGTCTAAGGCGGCGACCGGCTACCCCACGATGGCCGGCCGATGATAGCCAGCGATATGTGACGAATGGACTCGTCACACGGTCATGGATCGATGATCATCGTCAACGGGAGCTAGCTGAGGTCAGAGACGCGGCACCTGGACCGAGGCCGTCGCTACCGCGGCTCACGCTGGACAAATTTGACGGGAACCCGAGCGACTGGCCAAGATGGAACGCCCTCTTCAGGGCTCTTGTTCACGACCAACCATCGCTGACGAACGCCTAGCGTCTAGCTCGCCTACAATCGTCCGTACAAGGTCAGGCCAAGGCAGCGATTCAAGGCCTGCTTTGCGACGGCATATTTTACGGAGAAGCTCTGAGCGAGCTGGAACGCCGCTTCGGTGATCCTGGCTTGGTCGTGGAGGCGAATCTGGCCCAGCTTCACGCCCTACCAGTAGTCAAGACACTGGGTCGTGAGTGTGCTGGAGAGGCTGGGTTACGACAACGATCCGGGCGCTACTGCGAACCTCAATGTGGCAATCAACAAACTGCCGCCCAGTCTAGCCTGGCGGTGGGGAGAGCGGGTCGTCGAGTTCGGCCAGAGACCACCGACGCTAGCCGATAGTGACAAATGGCTCAACCTCCAGGCAGCTGCCGGACGCAGCGTACAGTCAACGTTCACCAAGACGGCCGGCACCAGACAGCGTGGCGCCTAGCCAACCAGCAAGAAATTCACCAAAGCCGCAGCACACGCCGTGTCGCAACTGCTCCAGGCAGCGGTCGGGCCTCGGACCACGGCTGATACAGCCCACTCAATTCGACCCGACCGCTGTCACGGCTGCGGCAACAGCGGACACCGGCTATATCGCTGTGAACAATTCCAGAAAATGGCAGTAACGGAGCGAGCAGCTGTCGCTAGTGACCTCGCTCTGTGCTTCCGCTGCCTGCGGCCGAATCACAGAGCGGCGGCATGCAACACCCGGACCCAGTGCGAGGTGACTGACTGCGAGACGCCGTCACGCCACCATACTCTGCTCCATGACGGATGGGTCAGCCGTGACCGGGAAACACGTGTCAAGGTGCACACGGCCGGGACAGGCAACGACTCGGTTCTGCTGCAGCACATCCCGGTCACCGTCTACGGTCCGACTGGACAGAAGACCGTCAACGCGCTCCTAGATCTGGGCAGCCAGATGTCATTTATCGACGAGCAAACTGCTCTCTAAGTCGGCCTGGCTGGTGGAACGATGGAAACTCTACATCTCGCCACCGTGGACGCAGAGACGACCCACAACACCCGACGAGTGCAGTTTACGATTTGGCCGTACAACAAGACGTCAAGTGACTCCGCCGACAACGAGCACACCATCAACGCGCAGACTCTGAGCACCTTCAACCTCCAGCCGCCGCAGACACACTGGCCGGCAGAGCGAACAAATGGCCGCACCTGGCGGATCTCGACCTCCCAGAACCGGTAGACACCGGCGGCACCGAGCTACTCCTGGGAGCAGACTGTTTCAGCCTCATCGTGCCACGGGAAGTGAGAGACGGACCGCAAGGCAGTCCCAGCGCGGTGAGGACCAAGCTGGGCTGGACAATGTCTGGCAGACACCGCCCTTACAAGGAGGACGGAGACCCCCGCGTGCATGTCAACCACACGCGGGCCATCCTCGGGGAGGCGGACTCTCATCTGGATTATCTCGTCAAAGAATTCTGGCGGACCGAATCATTCGGCACCAAATATTTGTCACCACCAACAATGTCCAACGATAACCAAAGGGCAGAAACCATTCTGCGTGAAACCACTAGATGGGTCGGGACGGCCTACCAGACTGGGCTGCTTTGGAGAAGCAGTGACATCCGTCTGCCAGAGAGCAGGGCAGCCGCTTTCAAACGGCTGAAAGCATTGGAGCGTCAGCTGCAGAGATCTGGGCTGGCAAAACTCTACTGCGATCATCTGCATAGTTACGTGACAAAAGGCTACTGCCGAAAGCAGTCAGCGGCTGAAGCCGATATTCCACTCGACCGGACGTGGTATCTGCCTCATCACGCGGCAACACTAACCATCTTGCCGACTGGACGTGTCGCTCCTCACTTTATAAATACAAGTGCAATCCTTCTGAATGTGATTTCTATCTAACGGACAATGGCATTCCTACGAGTGCCAAGTTGGTGACCCCGACGTGATCTGGCCCTGCCTTATTGCTAATTCCTGTTCCTGTGATTTGTGTTCATGCCCTGCTCATGATGGCTAGTGACAGACCAAGATCAAGATAGTGCTACTGATCAGGCTGTGGTTGGCGCTAACGTTCCCGCTGCCCAACATATCAGTGTTAAACCCCCCACCTTTTATGGAAGGAGCAGTCCAGGGGTGGTTCTCCATCATGGAGGCTCAATTCCATCTGGCCCGAGTGACATCTGACGTCACCAAATTATATCACGTTCTGGCCAACCTGCCTGCCACCACCATCACCAAGCTGGATGCCTCAGTCCTCAGCTTCAAGAGCTTTTCCACCCCACAAGGAGCAGTGGTGGACCTCTATGAGCGGAGTAAGCCAGAGATATTTGACCAGCTGATCTCAAAGGTGCAGCTGACGGGGCGGCCATCCCTGTATGTGAAGGAGATGCAGGAGCTGGCCAGCAAGGTGGGAGTGGGGAAGACCTCGTTCGCCACAAGCTGGTTCAGTCGCTGCCTGCAACTGTGGGCACTGTCCTGGCTGCACAACGGGACCTCACCCTTCATCAGCTGGGCAAGCTGGCTGATGAGCTGATGCCGCTCCTGCAGACTTCCTGCATGGCTGCACCAGCTCAGCTCCTGGCGCAGCTATCCCAGCACCAGCAGCAGAGAGACACCAACAGTCATTCAGCAGCACCAGCAGCAGATGGACTACTCCCAAGGCGCCTGCTACGGTGTACAGCAGCACCAGCAACAGAGGGACAACTACCAAGGAGCCTACCGCAGTGGACGCCAAGGACACCAACCGTACCGAGCACCACATTCCTCTGCACTACAGGGAATCCAGCCATTCCACCCGGATCAGCGACCCCAGGTATGTAGGGCTCACCTGTACTTTGGTCAGGAGGCCAGGACCTGCAAGCCCTGGTGCAAGTGGCCCAAGAAACCTGCCAGTGTGAAGATGCAGCCCTCATCCCGACCAGCCTCTCCAGACCGGCAGGGAAACTAGAAGGGCAGACCCTTGTTTCCGCGACGCACGGCCTGCCACTTCTACAAGTCGCAGCCCAGCTCGGAGCACAGCGGACATCTTTTGTGGTCGACACCAGGTGCCGCCGTTCCCCTCATTCCCAATCCGCTTTCCTGCTGGTGTGAACCCTCCAACCGACACCGTCAGCATCTCTAACTGCTGCCAGTGTACTCGGCCCTCCAGACCACGGAGAAGTCCTTACGTCCTCGCCCATTCTTCACTGAGACGCTCATTCCCATGGACCTTTGTTGTGGCTGATGTCACTCTTCCTCTCCTTGGTAATGACTTTCTCTCTCATCACAAGCTCCTGGTCCTCCTGGTCTCCTGATTGTGGTGCACAGGTCCTGGTAGACTCCATGACCTCCCTTCGCTCGCCAGGTTTCCCTGTCAGCCGTCCAGAGCCATTCCTCGTCAACCCGTGCCATGACCGGCCAGCCATAATCCAAGCTCTCCTGCGCCAGTACCCCTCTGTTCTAGAGCCGTCCTAGTCAGGAGATGCTGACGCTGCTGAACCGATCCCAGGATCCCACTGCATCGACACCGGAAGCTTTCCACCGACGTTCGCCAGTCCAAGACGCCTGCCACCAGACAAGTTGGAGGCAGCCAAAAACACCTGCAGCACCCTACTGGCAGCTGGCATCATCCGACCATCCAAGTCACCCTGGTCGTCACCCCTTCGCCTGGTGCCCAAAAAGACGCCGGGTGAATGGCGGGTCCACTGGCGCGACTACCGAGCGCTGAACGCGAAAACCAAACCGGACCGGTACCCACGCTTCCACACCTGCAGAGCATCGGCACCAGACTCCATGGGATGACGGCGTTCTCCAAGGTCGACCTTCCTCCGTGCCTACCACCAGACTCCGATGAACCCACTAGATGTAGAGAAAACAGCAATCACCACCCCTTCGGCTCCTTTGAGTATGCCTTTATGCCCCTAGGCCTGCGGAACAGTGGCGCCACCTTCCAGAGAGTCATGTACCAAATCTTCCGGCAAGTCAGCTGCGTCTTCGTCTATCTTGACGAAATCCTCATCTCAACCGACGAAGACCAGCACCGCCGAGATCTAACGACAGTCTTTGCCATTCTGCACCCACCAATATCGCCTCAGGATATCCCTGGAGAAGTTCTGCTTCTTCAGGAGGAAGCTGGAGTTCCTCGGTCACACCGTCTCTGCCGAGGGACTTCGGCCTCACCGACCACCAAGACGAAGGAGATCACGGACCTGCCTACTCCGCTGGAATCTGCAGGACTCCGTCGCTTCCTCGGCATGGTGGGGTTCTATCGCCGCATGGTGCCACACTTCGCTAACATCGTCTATCCGCTGACAGAGCTGATCAGGCTGCACCCGGAGAGCCCCACCCTGCCATGGACGGAGACAGAGCTGGCCGCCTTCACAACCTTCAAGGCAGCGCTGCAGGACGCCTGCACCATCCACCATCATCTGCCGTCCTGTGATACGTACCACCTCGTGGCGGACTGCTCACAGGTGGCGGCCGGCGCCGCTCTCCATCAACTCGTCGACGGCCAGCCAGTCCCGGTCTTCTCGAAGAAGTTGAGCGAGCAGCAGCGGCGCTACTCTACCTACGACCGAGAGCTACTGGCAGCTTACCTGGCGGTCCTTCATTTCAGACACCTGCTCGAGGGACGCCATGTGACTCTGTTCACGGACCACCGCCCGCTCACCACGGCGTTCCTCAGCCCGCACATGGCGAAGTCGGACCGCCAGCAACGCCATTGGACCGTGGTGACGGTACGTCGCCGCGGTCGAGTACGTCCGCGGGGTGGACAACGTCGTCGCCGACTTCTGGAGTCGCCCCGTGGACAGCGCCCCAGTCGCCCTACCCGCAGACACCGCCTCCGCGCGCGTGCTGCCCGTGGACAGCGCCTCCGCGCTGCTGCGGACACCGCCTTCGCGCGCTGCCCGTGGACACCGCATCCGCGCGCGCGCTGCCTGCGGACACCGTCTCCGCGCCCGCGCTACCCGAGGACACCGACCCCGCGCTGCCCGCGGACACCGCCTCCCAGCCGCCGCCCGTGGACGCCGCCTCCGAGCCGCCCGTGGATGCTGCTGTCGAGTCATCGGTGAACGCGGTCTCCGTGGACGCGGTTGACCTCATCGCCATCGCCGAAGCCCAGAAGGAGGACGCTGAGACTGACGTTTACCGAGATCGGCTGCAGCGATTCCCTCTAAAATCTGACTCCGTCCTTTCCATCCTGTGCGACGTATCCACGCCGCACCTCAGGCCATTCCTCCCAGACTCATGTCGCCGCCCGATTTTCATCCGCTTCCACAGCCTATCGCATCCAGGTGTCACAGCTTGTCTCCGGCTCCTGAAGTTCCGGTATTTCTGGCCGGATATAGATCGCGATATCCGACGATGGGTCCGGGAGTGCGAAGCCTTTCAACCCTCGAAGGTGAATCGACACACAAAGACGGAGACCATTACATTCGACTTGCCCAGTGGGAGGTTCGAAACCGTTTACATCGACCTTGTCGGTCCTTTACCACCATCCACCAATCACGGTAGTCCATTCCCATCCCCCTACCGCTACCTGTTAACCTGCGTCGATCGCGCTACCCGCTGGGTCGAAGCGGCACCTCTAGCCGACATCACCGCCGCCAGTGTCGCCTCAGCCTTCCTGGATACGTGGGTGTCCCGTTTCGGCGTGCCGCTGTACGTGTTAACCGACCTGGGCGCCCAGTTCGAGGCGCCACTGTTCCGTGAGCTGTCCCGGATGATAGGCTTCCACCGTCTCCGGACCACAGCCTATCACCCCAAGACCAACGGGATGGTGGAGAGGCTCCACCGGACCCTCAAGGACGCCATCACCGCTCGGCCGAGGTCAGTGGCTCCAGTCGCTCCCAGTGGTGCTGCTGTGGCCCTCCGAACTCTGGCCAGAAGAGCGGCTTCTCTCGTTCACGCGTCAACCGGCAGCCTCCTGATGTATCCACGCGTGCTGCGTTCGACCAGTGGCAGCCTGGGCGACGGCGGGTTTGGGAGGTTCATCCAGAACCTGCTCAAGACAGATGACTGCAAATGACTTCCAGTCATGTCAGCGGGGCGGCACCACGCCGTATCGCGCCCTCATCTGCCCGCAGACCTGTCGCGCTGCACGGATGTGTGGATGCGAGTGGATCGTGTGCGCCGCCCCCTCGAGTCGACATATGTTGGCCCTCTCCGCGTGGTCCACAGGACTGATAGCTGGTTCCGGCTCCAGCTTCCGTCAGGTGCCATGGACACCGTCTCCATCGAGCGCCTGAAGCCGGCCTACCTGCCCGATGCGCCGACGCCACCAGCTAGCGTTGGTGCACTGACGCCGCGCCCGGCTGCGGCCCCGACGGCGTCGCCCGCGTCATCGACGGCTCCGGTTAGGCCGGCGGACTCTGCGCCTCGCCTGACGGTGGACGACACTGACTCGACGGACGCCCCGGTCCCGCCGCGGCGCTCCCGCAAGCGGCCTGCAGTGTCGCCCGCAGAGTCGCTTCCAAGTGCATCCCCAGTGTCGTTGCCGGACTACGCGCCGCCAGCTGCGCCTGACTCTGTGACACGCCACGCGCCGTCAGCTGTGCAGGGCTCAGTGCCGCTATCTGCGTCACCGGCGCCCCAAGACGTACCTATCTGCGTCCCCCCGCTGTCCCACCGTCTCGTACTCGAGTCGGTCGAGTGGTGCGTTTTCGGGCACAGCCCGACTTTGTATACTCGTAGTGTTCCTATTCCTTTGTTTTTTATGTGTTGTATTATACGGCTCCGCCTCTAGGGGGAAAGTCGTGTGGTGCAATGCGTTGCAATTTGCTTGCATCGTTTGATCCACAGTTTGTTTACCTTTCCGTTAGCTCGGTACGCCGTAATTGACGACGGCGCGCCACGGCACAATACTTTTTGTTTCTGTTTCTTTACGTGATAACCAATCACTTATTGTTCGTCTTGCAGTTTAACGTAAATTGGACCCGTTTATTTTGTATTGTTGTTTTATTGTTGCGCATTTTTCCATAATTAATTAATTACTCATTGTTCACCTTTGTACCATTTTCTTTGTGTCTTGTCCGACGTTTTTATATTGGGTGAGGCTGTTCTTATGTATGTTTTTAGACGCACCCTCTGACTCTTAATTTGACCACCTTTGATCTAAGGCTACAAATAAAGCCAGATTAAAGCCAGTTCAGTGTCTTTTTAAGTGCTTTTTCAGTGTCGAAGTACCCTCTGATTGAGCTTCCTTAAACGCGCGCGGCGTAGCAGGGTAAATATTAACCTCCCCTCACGTATTCCGCAATAACATTGAATCAACGGTAACAGATAACGAACGTCAAAGTTTCAGTACCTATCGCAGCATCAATTTGAACCGTCTACCTAAAAAATTGCATCGAAAAAAGTTGAGACATTTGGAGATAAGACGTTTTTGATTGACGTCCATGTCATGCATTTTGGTTGAATAACGATAAATGTTTTGATGCATCGTGAAAACATAGCTTTAAGCAAATCGCAAACGCAAAACTGTAATAGGAAAGGAAATTTAATTCTCTACAAGATGGCAATTTCGGATTTCCAAAAATTTTGGGTTTTTGATCACCCAAAATCCCAAAAACCTGATGTTTCAGAATTTGTCCCCAAATTGAAAATTTCAAAGGTATCTAAAAAACGGGAATATATATATATATGAGAACCAAGTGTAATGAATACCAGAACCGAATTTTCAACGTAATAGTTCTTCGTTTTTCAGTGAAAATGAATGTGCTTTCCAAAGCATAAGTAGGTAATGGACATCAATTTGTAAATAACGTTTTTTTTGGATTTTTTGACCTGATACAGATATATAAATGTCATTTTTGTGTTAATGAGACAAACTAACCTAGAAACATGCATTGTTTATTCATATTAGTCAGTTTTCAGTTTTGACCTTAAGTGACCTGACTTGACCTTTGACGGGTCAAGTTGTGAAAAATGACTGCTTTCTATCGATTCCCTGACGTGCAAAATGACCCCTAAACATGTGACACAAGGCTTTATTTTGACCTCTTTCGTGACAGTGACCCTTTTGTGACCTGACCTTGACCTTGACATTTGCCATGCAATTTCACTTTTAATTAATGCAATAGATGTATTGTATTACACCCTATTGAGAAGCTTTATGTGGCATTGAACAGTCTTAATCAAAGGATTTAATTGAAAGTATGAAAACATTAACTCAATTAATCGAACTTTCCATGTGACCTGACCGTGGACCTTTACATTTGACCTAACTTGAAAAATTTGCGGGTATGCATTCGATTCGTTTCATTGAGAGCTTTTCGAATCGGCCGCATTGCGCGTCTCGTGCGGTTATTGGGTTGGAAGATAAGAGGGGGGGGTAAATATTTACCCCCCCTACGCCGCGCGTTCGGCGGAGACCCCTACGCCGCGCGGGTTAAGGTCCACACACTTTACCGTCATTTTGCTTGTTCTGCCTTTTAACCATCTTTTCTCAGCATCCAAGATCCTGATTCCTGACCACTCCAACAGGACAAACCCTTCGCTTATTCGGTGCCATTGGCCCACAACCTTTCGCCTGGTTTGAGGGCTCCTCTGTGGCTTTTTGAAAGCCATTCAGCTAATGCAAAGGGTATCTGGGCCATTATCGATGGGCCCCCTGTGCCCCTTTCCCCCTGGCTGCGCCTCTGGTCATGGAGCTACATCCTGTTACTTATACTGAAGGAATAACCGCTGGGCGATGCATATTCTGATAAGGATCAGAAGTTTGGCCGATATGAATAGATGGCGCTGCAATTTGCAAATAGATGGCGCTGCTGTGGGAAAATGTACGGTACGGGAAATAGGCTTCAGTTCAAAGGATGTGAATATCAGTCGGACTCGGGCCTGTATGCTGAAGATACAAGATGGACGCAGCGCAGGGGCGGATCCAGGGTAGGGGCAACGGTGCTGGCAGCCCCCTCAATGGAAATTGGCGACCCTGCGCCGAGCGCAGGGACACCAGTTTTGCGCCGAAGGTGCAATCTGGGCACCGCAAGCGCCCCCAAACCCATGCAGAGCGACCCCAAACCCATAAAGGGCGCCCTCAAACCCATGAAGGGCGCCCCATAAACCTGTAGAGGGCGCCCCAAAACCCATGGAAGGCGCCCCCAAACCCATGTAGGGCGCCCCCAAAACCACGGAGGGCTCCACACTTCCGGAAAGTGAAACTTTTGAACTTTGGAAGGGCGCCCTCAAAACTCGGAAGCGCGCCCTCGAACGATATCAGGCATGCACACCGAATTTGAGGGAACGCCCAAATTGAGGAGGGTGCCCACAAATCGATAATTTTTGGGATTTGGCCCCCCCCAAACTGTCAAAATCACACTTTCTGGATCCGCCAGTGATCTGAGGGAACGCCCAAATTGAGGAGGGTGCCCACAAATCACAGAGTTCGCCCCCAAATCCACGGAGGTCACCCTCAATCCCATGGAGGGCGCTCTCAATTCGGGGGAATGAGCCCCGATGCGCGACAAGCACCCAAACTTCGGAAGGGCGACCCGAAACTTGGGAGTGCGCCCTCACATACGATGAAGTGCACCACGAATCTAAGGAGGGCACCCCGAAACTCATGGAGGGTGTCGTCGAAACCATGGATGGTGCCCCTAAAGCATAGCATTGTAAAAAGTTTCGGTGTGTTACAATAATGAGTTATTTTTGCGCGAAACTGCAACTTTTCCACGTCAGCCTTGCCGCAGTTCATAACCAATGAGTAAAGCTACCGACATTTCATTTTGTCATCATGTCGAAATGACTAATGAGCAACCAGGAAAATGGGTTACCTTAGGTTTGGCTCCACTCACGGTCTGGTTTTAATATTAAAATTTCGTTTTCCACGACCTTAAATTGCAATTTTTACGCTGCTTCACGGCGTCACATCAGTGGCCACTGGCCATCGTCATAACGAAGCCATCGTCATCGTTTTCAGTCCATCGTAACCAAGACTTGTGATTGATTCCAATTTCACTCCAGATTCAAATCCAACCCCAGGCCCCTCCTCGCCCCCTCCCCGGCATCTATCTCCGGGAACATGGCGATAAAATCTGACCCCGATGAAAAATTATATATATATATATATATATATATATATATATATATATATATATATATGTATGTGTGTGTGTGTGTGTATGCGCGGGGTGACACGGATTCTTGCTGTGGTTGCAGCGCGGAAATACAGTCGTTTTTCTAGAATGATGACTCATTCAAAGTGTTTTTTTTTTCTCGAAATTACAATTTAACCGCTATGTAGCAGGCTAGTACGAGCCTACAATAACAATTGGTATTGCAGTCATATTTACTTTTTGAAGTTATTGCGCTTGAAAAGTGTTCTCGATTTTCTAGTTTATTTGCCTACCTTACAGCTACTATCTACCAGCAGGGCCCAAATATATTTATACACAGGCTGGTCGATAATCTAGTGGGACGAGGTAGGCAAGCTTTGGCAAAGTTTTTCTTACATTTGTGCTTAGTTTATGGTTTCAAATAAAATTGTATTGAAAAATGTGGGAAATTTGCTCCAAAATATGCCTATTCCGATTGCAGACATGAATGTAACTTTGTATGTGGTTGGTGTGGAAAGCTCCACACCAACTTGAAAGTTGGTGTCGAAAATCCACACCAACTAATTGTAAAATAGATGCAATTTTGACCATCCAAGGGGCTTTTCGGGGTCGTGCGTAAATTTAGACTGTACGTTTCTATGTAACAATTCATTTTTGCACATATAAGAAGACAAGTGGACGAAATTCGGGAAATCAAAAGAAAATAAATAAGATGACATCAATGACAATCCACACCAACTCTGAAAACGTTTCTACGCCCATGATTGCAGAGAATCATATAAAACAAAGATAAAAAATGAAAAGAAGGGAAGATAAATATCGGTATCGGGAGAATGCTAACGAACTGGGTAGGCATTGCCTAGTGCCTACCTTGCCTACATGGGAGAACCACCCCCACATAATGGCATGCCCTTTTTGGTGGAAAACGACAAATCTTTCACAAATTGTACAACATCAAGTTTTGATGTAAATTGCTCATTTAAAAAGGTCAAAAGAAACGAAATGGAATTTTCTTCAAAATGGCTGTCTCAGATTTTCATATTTGTGGGTTATAACTTCAAAACTCAACAAAACTTTTCTTTCGGGTAAAAACACACGGCGCCCCCTCAGGTGCCAAAAAAGATGCGCCCCCGGACCTGCAGCCCCCTCAATGGAAACCCTGGATCCGCCACTGACGCAGCGCCATGAAACAGCAGACAGACGCTCTCGGCTCTAGCCACTATGTAATAACGATTCACGATCCATTGCATTTGTCGCGGGCCGCGGCGGACATTCCATTATTCAGCTGTGCTCAAATATGACTGTCTCTCGCCCTGTCCTGTCATTCAGCTGTGCTCAAATATGACTGCCTCTCGCCCTGTTCTGTCAGTACTGTATTATACGAAAATGGAACGTCTCATCGGAATCAGCCAGTACAGTATGTAGTCGGTCTATTATGTATCTTCCCCTTTTTAGTTTCTTCAACTCATCTAATTTCACTTCTGTGTACATGAAAGACTGACTCAAGGGGACCATGTGGTACCTACCTAGGTAGGTACCATATGTTTCTCTAATTAGTCCTTCATGCACCACAAAAATGAAATGAAATTGAGTTTAAGAAGCTAAAAGCGGAAGATACATAATTAGCACCGACTGTACATACAATCGTACAAGTCTGGGCTATGTATGTACAGTCGGGTCTATTTGTATCTTCCCTTTTTCAGTTTCTATAAACTAATCCAATTTAAATTTTGTGTACATGACTGACCGATGTTAAGGGAACATGTGATACCTACCTAGGTAGGTATTCACATGTCCCTTCGCATCAGTCCTTCATGTACACATAAAGTGAAATTAAATGAGTTTTAGAAACTTAAAAGGGGAAGATACATAATAGACCGACTGTACAAACTAACGCAACACAACCAACGCAACACAACAAACGAACGCAACACAACACACGATATTCACAGAGCATGTATTGTACAGTTTGAGCTGGACTGAAACGTTATCGGTTATGACATTTTTCGGCGTCATTCTTTTAAACTTTAGCATGGTCGCTACAATCTTGAACACCATACAGGATCCGCAGACTGTGGTCGGACCGCGGCGCACGGCGCACCAGCGCCGTCTTGGGAATACAGTACGTACGCCGCACATCTGACATTACACATGAGATTCACAGCGCATATAATGCACAGATTGAGCTGGGTTAGAACATGAATTATTTGCGAAATGTTTATGAATATGAATAATGGCCAAATAATACGACGTATTATTTGGCCAACGAGACGCAACGAAGTGCGTGTCGGCACATCAGACACCATAGGGGCCGAATGACTGATGACTATCAGCGCAGGAGCTGTACACTCGGCTAGAACGTTTGTGAGTAATGGCGAAACAAAGTAATGGCGAAACAAACACGACGCTGGGGCACCGCTGAGGCAGGCGCTGGCCGCCAGCCCCTCCCCCTTCAGCGACCAGGCACCGTATTGTTTCGCCATGACACAACAACACAACAACGCCATGACAGCCTCTCACGAATGCTTATCTGCAACGGTTACGATTTAAGCAAGGCCAGTGGCGCCACCGCTTTCCAAGAGTATGGGGAACAGAGGCATACTGAAGTTGATTCTTTTCATGCAACGCCCATTTTTTTTTAGGCGTAATTTAGTCTGAAAACGGTGACGGGCAGACTGGGGAAGCGTCAGCGTCCACCCGCTTCCGGCGTTCATGAGCAAAGCTAAGTTAAGTTTGAGTTAAATTTACGTTAAGTTAAAAGGCTGATTTTAAGTTAAGCTTCTATAATCTATATGGTTAAAGTTATATGGAAAGGTTAAGTTAAAAGGCTATGTTAAGGTTAGGCTGGCGTTCTGTCAAAGTTAAGTTAAATGAGCTTCAAAAAAGATTCATCACGTTTCAGATAAGCATTCCCGATCCCGAGAGGCGACACCAGTCAAATTGAGTAAAACTGAATTGCACTTGTCTGACAAGTGCGATTCCCTTTTACTCAATTCGTGTGAGGTAGGCATGGTCAACTATCAGCCGGTCCACCTCTCGCCAGACAGCCTCCTGGCTCGCTGTCGAGAGGTGGATCCCGTCGACACTGCACACCCCCTCCGGCAGAGGGGGAGCCGACATGCTGCCCCTCATCCCTGGACAGCGGGCCACTGAAGCCCGTTCACCGGCGGCGCTGACGGACGACGCGATGGACAGGAGCAGGGACAGGTGGGCCTCCACGTCAATGTATCCGACGCCTAGCTCCGCGGCTAGGTCCGCATACATGGCCGATAGAGAGCGCACTGCTCCCAGCGCCTCGGTCGACAGACCGACGGGGGGCACCACGCCCAGGAGGATGGCGGTCAGCTGTGGTGAGTCCAGCGCTAGCACCTCTAGCACCTTCCTCACACCCAACACGCACGCCTGCTGCACGGCCCCCGGGTCCTCCACGAGCAGGAGTTGCCGGCCGTCGGTCCCAGTAGGACGCAGCAGGGCGTCGCCGCCGAAGGAGACGACGGAGCAGGCCAGCCCAGCCCGTGAGCGGGAGGCCGCCACCATGCTGACTGTGCTGTGGAGCCGGCGGATGTCCGCCTCCAGCTCGCCACCGACGCCCCATCTGGCTCCATAATAGCGAGCGTTGGTGCCGAGTTGGAGACCGCCAGTCGTCGCCAACATTGGCCGCACCACCGCCGCCAGCCGCCGGGCGTGGTTGTTGCCGAGGCAGGGGATACGATGATTCCAGACAAACCTCTTGGGGTCCTCCAAGACATACTTCTTGTCGCTCGCCAAGAGACTGTCCAAGCCCTGGCTACTGGCGGAGGGGGTGCGGTCACGGTCGCCACCGTGGTGACCTCCTTCCTCCGCCGCGCTGCCACCCCAGCCGCAACCCCAGGCGCCACCCCGGCCGCCACTACCGCCGCCAACCCCAGCCGCCAGTTGCCACCGCCGCCACCGCCTCTCCCGCACCATCCACGGCCACGTCCGCCACCGCTGCTACCGCCGCCACCGCCGCCACCGTCGCCACCGCCTCTCCCGCACCATCCACGGCCACGGCCACGTCCGCCACCGCTGCTACCGCCGCCACCCCGGCTGCCAACGCCGCCACCGCCTCTCCCGCACCATCCACGGCCACGTCCGCCACCGCTGCTACCGCCGCCACCCCGGCTGCCACCGCCTCTCCCGCACCATCCACGGCCACGTCCACCACCGCTGCTACCGCCGGCTCCCCCCAACTTCCGGCCCCGGCCACGAGCACTGAGCCGTTGGTCACGCCTCTGCGAGAAAGAAAAGATCGAAACCGAATACAAATAGTGAATCGGTGATAACATGCTTTCCAAGTGGTAGTGGGGTGGCTGCTGGGGTGCAGGCGAAGTGCGGGTAGCGTGGGGGGGGGGCTTATGAGAACGGCGGTTGGCGGAGCGAGCACGGCGGGGGGTGGGCTGCCGGATGGGAGGTAGAACGAGGGGGGGCTGTCGGAGGGGAGGGAGGGCGGGGAGACTGCGGAGGGGAGCGGAGGGGCGCGGGGGCTGTCGGAGGGGAGGTCGGGGGGCGGGGCTGTCGGAGGGGAGGGAGGGCGGGGGGGGCTGTCGGAGGGGGGGGGCTCGTCGCGAGGGGAGCGTTTTTAGGGCGGGGGGGGGGCTGTGGGAGGGGGAGGAGGGCGGGGGCTGTCGGAGCGTGGAGGGCGTGGGGGGGGGCTGTTCGGCAGGGGAAGGGAGGGCGGGGCTGTTCGGAGGGGAGGGAGGGCGGCGGGGGGGCTGTCGGAGGGGAGGTTTAGGCGGGGGGGGGGCTGCGGAGGGAGGGAGGCGGGGCTGTCGGAGGTGAGGAGGGCCGGGGGGCTGTCGGGAGGGGAGGGAGGGGGGAGCGTCGGAGGGATGGGGGCTGCCGGAGGGGAGGATGGGCGGGTAGAGAAGCATGGCGATGGTCGGTTTCTATGATTACATAACTGGAGTAACCGGTGTAATTTCTGTGAGTGTGATGTGTGAATGTTTGTCTTCATGGGATGAATTTGGACGTTTGAATGACGTATTTTGCACAACAAATTAGTGTGAAAGTAGGAGCCACGGGTTTAATTAGCCACGGGTAATCATTTAATTGGTGTGAACCAATTCAATGATATTAAACCGACATTATTTTCTTTATAATTACGAACAATATGTCTCACTGTTTGAGCCATCTTTGATCGCCTACCCATTAACCCTCGCCTTACGGGGACCGTTTCTCACCCTTGCCGTACAGAGGGGAGGGGCTGACAGGCCCCTTGTTAAAGGGATTATACGGTTTTTTCCCAGAATAATTGAGTTACATAGTAAAACGTACTTATAAA
>VOPJ01014167.1:0-22795 GCA_014673585.1 Semibalanus balanoides
ATGACAATATTTCAAAATTAAATTATCAGTGTCATTGCGGGATATTAATACATTTGTCGGTTCTACAGCAACAGGATGCTCTCACCAATCCTGTCACATTGATATCGACAATCGGGGCTTAACTTTTAAAGATACGGGGCACGGGCATTGAAACTTAAATCGGCGCCCCGAAAACAGGCTCCCGCGGCCGCCGCCCGATGTCCCCTTAGGGCATTATTTGACCAGGAAGATATTGATCTAGGATCACGAAACTTTGCAAGGATAGAGAAGACTATACTCTTCACCTGTCTTGCAAGTTTTGTGATTCTAATCGTTATAGAACTATTCATATAAAATAGGACAAAATATTACAAAACATAAAATTTTGTTTTTGGAATAGCGCAAAAACTGGAACCAATCAAGCAAAATGAGTGTCATTTTCAGAGTCAGGGCGAAAAACTGATCTAGAATAAGTTGAGAAACTCTTGACCTTATAAATCACGCAGGCCAGTGTGATACGAAATGGGTGCAATGTAAACATAGCACTATAACACTTCAAAACAACTATTCTATATCTAAACAATGTGTTATCAGCAACCCCTTGAAATAGCCTGCAATTGACATCAGGTAGATGACTAATGGCAGATTACACTAATTATATCAATTCAAAAGCTACCTCATTCATAGACAGTTTACCCACCATAGCAGAATAACGTCCCGCTTTATACCTTGACTGCGTCCATCAGTGGGTCATCCCGTCGCCGATCTTGAGAAATACCAAAATAAATAAATACTTATCTAGTATGTGTACCTATTACTCCATGATCTCTTAACAGCTGCTAAGCAGATCCGACAGTATCGAAATGTTAGAGCGGAACACAGACTCTACTTCAGAAGCTTCATAACAGCCTACGACCTCGTAATGACAGTTTGTGGAGTGTGCTAACTGTTCGCCATGCAGTATCCAACTGTGGTAACTGTTCGCCATATATGGCGAACACTACGTAGTGTGACACTGTGGTAACCACTGATCATTCAACCACTCGTGCAACAATAAATGTGACTTTAATCTGTCACGAGGCTTTATGATGATGATGATTGGGGCTTACGGGCTGCGGGCATCCCACTTAGTGTGACTGACAAGTGACAGCAGTGTGTTGTTCAAATAACATGCTTCAATGAGATGATGATTAGGGTCCATTGCACTTCGTGCAATGGCTATTTATCAACCCTGCCTTCTAACAAGTCTGAATGTCCGATGCAAGCAAGGTCAGATAAACAGACAGTCGGATCTTTCACAGTATCGAGAGCTCAGTGTCTCATAACATTTTAAGTTGGGGCGTAAGTATACATATATATATATATAATATATATATATATATATATATATATATATATATATAATATATAGTTATATATATAGATAAGATATATATTATACATAAAGAATAACCGAAAGCAACCTATCTAAAGACCAATATATTCTGAGAGTTGTGGGCACGGTTCCGCTAGCCCGCTAACCACTTATTACCGAAGCTAACTTTTCGTTAAGCGGATTAGCGTTTCCGCTTACTTTGGAAACCGTTAGTGGACCAATTAGCTTCCGCTAAATTTAGTTCCGCTAACTTATAGCCCGCTAAAAACAACACATGTTTATTAATTATGTTTCATACATGTAAGAGTGGGGAGAGGAAGGTAAGGAAGAGGGAATGACAGGGACGGAGCAGTGAGTACCCTTCCGCCTCGGTTGAAATGAAATTAATTGAATGAACAATTTATTTGTACATTTACTTATTTGTGTACACCTTGATCATCAGCTAATCTTGGCATGCTAAACCTTTTTCGAAAGCTCTATGACTAAGCTACGACATTACAATTTCAGCTATCGTCTGTTTTTAAGGGTTTTAGAGCTAATAAAACAAACTGAAACTAATTTCATATGATGAAAGTTAGCGGTTAGCAGTTAGCGTTAGCTTCCGATATTTTTTTTAGCGGTTTAGAGTTAGCGAACTTCATGTTTTGGTTGGCGGATTAGCGGTTAGCAAAGCTAACTTTTCGGTCACTAACTTTTCGGCTAACTTTTCGCAGGCCCACCACTGCATTTTGTGATCTTCTGACATTGCCAGTTCCATCATGCTACCTCCCTACGTGACCAGCAAGATCATGCTTCTATCGTACACAACACACACAACAGCATCGGCCTCCTCATATAGCCAGCCAGCAGCCTTATTTGGCTACTTACACATACATACTCCGTACAAGCTAATTCTTTTTCTTATGGAAGCCTTCTGCTCCATTTCAAAATTCCTTCCTTAGCATCACGCAGAGTGCAGCACGATCTGCTTTTATTGAGGAACATCCTGCGGGGGAAAGTGGACTCTCGGCCTCGGGTCCTTCTCGAGTCCTTAGTCCTTAGTTCCAAAGTTAGTAACCGAAAAGCGAGTATATCCACCGTGGCAGAGGCCTGCGCTACCGAGCGGGCAACGCGGCAGGACCACATGTTGTTTGTTCCCCGGTCTCGCACGGAGATGGGACGGCGGCGTTTTGCCTGCCGGGGACCAGCGCTGTATATCGCCCTGCACGCGACCTGTAGGGCTAACCAGTGCCGCTGTTTTGTCGCAGGGTGCGTCGACTCTCGCTGCCGCTCCGCGACACCTGACTGACCGATGCGGTGCTTCTAAACCGTCAAGCATTTTGTTTGTTTGTTTGTTACTCTGCATAATGGGTGTGTGTATGTGTTTGCGTGTGGTCAGCGTTTTATTTTTTATTTTTTACAAGTGTGATTTCAATTGTATGCTTGGCTTGAACCATTCTCCTGTGCTTTTAAACTCATGACGAGAGGTTTATAATGCCCAGGCACATGTGGAATTGACTTAATAAAGTATATCTATCTATCTATCATTCGACT
The DNA here is from genome assembly GCA_014673585.1 of Semibalanus balanoides. Classification (NCBI taxonomy): domain Eukaryota; kingdom Metazoa; phylum Arthropoda; class Thecostraca; order Balanomorpha; family Balanidae; genus Semibalanus; species Semibalanus balanoides. The sequence goes on from VOPJ01014167.1 coordinate 2,888, forward strand.
GCACGTGCCGACTCGATCGACCCGCACCGTCTCTCTTTTTACCGTGCCTCGAGCACGGGTAGGGTAAGAACTGTGGACTCAGGAATGTTCTGCCGGCTCTGTAGAGCAATGCATGCCTTTATAGGTAGTGCTTTTAACGCAGACATTCTTATGACAGTTTTGGAACTATTAAAACCCAGGTGTTCAAGTACGTTTTAACCATGTAGCGTCACTGTAAACTTTAGGCTGTGTGATAATGTGGTGTGTATGCTGTGTAGTGCAATGATTGTTTATCTTATCTTCATGACTTCGCCTGTCAGTGGAGCGTAGCCATGTTGGCGATCAACGCAATCAATACAAAAACACATACGTCAGTCTCAAAACGATACTAGCAAAAGCAGTATTCCTTTATAACGTGCAACATGACTCTCCCCACGTAAACAATATCATGTATCATCAGTATGCATTATATTCACTAGTTCCAATTTACGAGCAGCAGCCACAACCGCCTTACCTGATGTATCTCGAGTCGAAAAGTGGACGGCAGATAAGCCTTCTAACTCCCCTCTGAGTCTCTCACTCGCACCCCTCTCTCTCTGAAGGCGGCACCCTCTCACTGTCGCTCCCCCCTCTCTCTCCCTCTCTCTGAAGCCGGCCACCGATCTCACTACCACTCCTCTCTCCGAGGACACCACACACGTCGCTCCATTAGCGCCGGCTGGCGTGCGGCCGACACCTGGCCGCAGCTCTCACCGTGTCGGCCCGTCAACAAACTGTCCCTCCGGCGGCGATGTAAACACTACTGTGGCGGGCAGCCGCCGAGGGCCCACACCGACCCGCCGCGCCCCGCCCCGCCCAGCACCGACGCCGACCGACGGCGACCAGGAGCAGTGCCACTGGTGGGGCCAGCCGTGCGCGCGACGCTAGCTCGGGACCCGGTCCGAGCTGGTCACCTGGCCAGATACCTGACACTACCACACCGCTCAGCAATACCTCAGTATCCGACTGACCTGACACAGCCTGACTGACCTGACACAGCCCGACTGACCTGACCTGACGCAGTCCGACTGACCTGACACAGTCCTGACTGACCCGACACAGCCCCGATTGACCTGACCTGACAGAGTCCCGACTGACCTGACACAGCCTGACTGACCTGACAGTCTGACGAATACATTATCGATTACTCCACTACAATACCACTGCGAGACGGAGATTTTCAGATATACGAGTTCACCGAAGCGGACCGAATCATGCCCTGGCTACGGGAGTCGGACAGTAATGGCACTGTCAGAATACATCAAACGATTTGTCAGCTATAAAGCCTCTGATCCTCTGCCGTGCTCACGAATGGAACATGATCAGAGGTGGCTCTGATTCACCAGTGGGGTTATATAATGTTCAGTTGGAGTGCTTTAGATCATGACTCATGAGTATAAGCATAAAAGGATTAAATGTACATTGAAGTTCCAACGTTTACAGTCATAAATATGCACGCTGGATAATGGATATTGGATTTTGAGGTAAATGTGAGTGAAATTTGTTCGAACATCAACTAAAATGACAGGGAAATCACTGTAAAAAGGATGAAAATTATTGCAAAGATTGAGATTGGAGATGAGTGTGATTTTCGCATACATATTTAACTAACAAGAATATACATATTAAACCGCTACTCCAGAATTATGCCCGATTTAAACTTAGCATTTTGATTGTATTATTCGCGTCACTATTGTGTACACTACAGGTATTTACGTTTAGAGCCCCAACAAGGTTTTTCAAGGATAGCGCCGCCGTTTGTGGCGCAGCTATTGGAGCATCAATTATTCATATTGTGTGAAATTATTGATCTCGGGTCATCTCAGGTCAAACCACCAGACCAGGTCACGAGATGCAGCCTAAAAAAGCGTTGGTACCACAGTCACAGTTTGTGTCCCATCAGTTTCAAACATACACTCCTTCATAAGGTTATATATACCTACAATTTGTTTATCTCTGATTTTTATTTCAAATCAGTGACCTAAGGTCGGGTCAATTTCGTGACCTGTCCATTATAAGTCAAAGGGAGAAATACTCAAATGCTTACTATTCCGAGAATGCGCAAGAAAGCAGTCCAATTACATCTGGATCATGTTATCATAGGCTATTTATGATGACCTAGGAGCATTTTTTGTTCAGTGATCCATAAAGGGTCAACCGAGGTCACTAACATGTTTTGTCAATAACTCTCGACGGAATGAAGATAGAGAAGCGAAACCGGCGACAAAGGGTGTCTCGTCGAGACGCGTCTCCCATTACGCAACATGACCTAATTGGGTCACCCTTGACCTTGACCCGAGGTAAAATTTTAGGTTGACCGAACCTGGTCAAAAATTATATGAATGGAAGCGCCTAGACGAGACAAACACGATGACGTCAAAACTATTGTTTTATCTTTATTAGGTAGAAAACTATTTGCAAAAAAATGTCAGAAATAGCATTTTGACCTATGATGACCTCTGGAGCCTGAACTATTGACCTGAGCTAAAATCTGAGGACACCTGCAGTGGCTATTATATTTTTTAAGAGCTTCCGACTGTTGTTTATTTTCTTCTGTTTGTTCCTAGCTATTTAAGTTCCCGTCATATTTACGTTTTTTTCGAATCAAAGTCCTAAAACTAGAAAATCTAACCTTGATGACCTCTAATGACATCAATATTGACTAGAGCCAAACAATGACAGAAACAGTTTTTTACGAGCTATCGACAAGTATTTTCGTTTTTTATCTGCGACCCATAAGGGCCGAGTTCGAAGGGAATCTAAACGCCCTCCCTTCCGGCACGGCAAAGGTGGCGCCAAGCAACGCACCAAGGGGTAGGTATAACACAAAATGTGTCGGATATCCATTTTCCCGACTATTTTTGCATGCGTATATAGGACAAATTTATGAAAGCAGACAGACCAGAGCACGATATTCCACCAATGGTAAAAATGCAGGTCACTTGTTGGTGTTTTTTCAGTGTACCTAAAGTTGCACTATCAGGACGACACAAATACCACTCTTAAGACGGGAAATTGTACCCAACTTTAGGTACCCATTACGGTAAAAAGTGTAAACATTTATAGTCATTCCCATGCGGCAAAGACAAGCGCATTTCATGGACTTTAGGGTGATACGCTTAAAAATGTTAGATGTGAAATAAAATATGTGTTTTAAGGGTGTGTAACTGTGTAGCTTGCGCCGGTTCCGTAGTACAAATCATACCGTACGCTATTTGTACGCAAGCCTACCAAAGGTCACCTAGACTCACCACTCAAAACTACTACCAGATGATGGCCCAAGACGTCCTCTACCGTAAAACATTTACGAGTCTTGCTTATATTCGCTTTCCTTTGACTAGCGCTCCAATAAATGGTGGCGTGCCGGCGTGCCTCAATCCTCCTCCCGCCGTGCCAGCACCGGCTGCGGAACGCGCGCCGCGCCGCTCGGAGCAGCCGCCGCGTGCCCTGGCAACGCGCCACGGTCGGCCAAAAGCGAGCAGAGGTCATGCGCGCTATCGGCTCCCTCCCAGTCAGGGACGCAGGAACTATGCTCAAATTATGGGGCAGGATTTCAGCCTGCCGGCCGGTAACCAGCCTGAAATCCTGCCTCACTCCAGAATTCTGCCCGATTTAAACTTAGCATTTTGGGTGTATTATTCGCGCCACAATTGCGTTCACTACATATGTTTTGACACTTTATTTGACTGACAAGAGACTCGGTTATCAAACTGATATCTCGGATATTTTTAATTTTATGAAAAAATCAAACAAAAATTTGAAGTTTCAAAGTCAAAATTGCTGTTTTCATCATATCTGCAGAAAAATTCAGATGTTTTCTCGGTTCTTAGCAATTTTACGGGGCACCAGGGCATTGGTGCCCTACCTTTCCTCCTCCTGGATTCAAGAGGACACGTTGTCCAGGTGCCCCCCATCCCCTGTTCCACCGCCTATGGAAGCAGCTCAAGACTCCTAAGGGCCGACAAAGTCTTCCTAACAGAGCCCTCAGGTTGGTCTCCTCAGGTCAACAGAGGGCCCCCTCAGGCGCCCCTCAGACGGCCAGGGTGCCCCTCACACGGCCAGAGCGCCTCCTCAGACGACCAGAGTGACCCTCAGACGGCCAGAGTGCCCCTCAGACGGCAAAAGGCGACCCGAGTGCCCCCTCAAGTTCAGGGCTCTAGGAGGGGGTCATGGCCTCCTCCTCTGGATCCGCCACTGGCTTTAGGTCCCCGTTCAAATACATTGGGGACTTATTTGCTACAGATGTCAAGATCAAGCTCAAATTTCTTTGTCATTTGACCACGGTGGTTGTTTGAACTTTACCATACTTAATTTCAATGCCAGGCCATCAACATGGCTATCTTAACTCAAATATAATGTAAAGGTGGCAATGTCCCTTTAAAGCATAAAATTTAGCAAAGATCCAAATTAGGGCAGCTAGACTTAAAACTGGAGCGTTCCGCATGACCCCCAGTCCTCCAGACACTTTGCTGGAGGAATTAGGCTTGATAACAATGCACACTGGAAGATAAATCAGTAGCTTAAATATATTAAGCAAAATCAAACTAAATGCTCCTCGCTATTTTCTAAATGAGATTCCAGCAACACGGAACGAAATTACAGCCGGCAATCTTGGGAACTCTAGTAACATACGAGGGGCAGCTGGGTGGCCGGCCTAGATCGCGGTCTCACCATGAAAGAGAAAAGCTATAGAATCCCCGGACACGTTTTGTTCTCGACGTAGCCTCCTTCGATGGTAACACACTCCTTCCAGCGGCCCCAACACGTCAGATGCCAGTCATAAAGGAACCCTTTATATCTGGGCCTTTAGGAACACCTCTCCGGCCTCAATGACGTTATCACAGAAGGCAAAGTAGTGTCAGCTCATCACATTTGTTATGTTTGGGAACGTTGTACAGGTTTGGGAACAGTCCATTGTAGCTAGTTCGGGTGAGTAAGGCGGGTTCGAGAGGAGTAGTTCGAACCCGCAGTACTCAATGACATTCGTGGCTACCGTGATGTGTGGCGGACCACAGCTGTCCTGGTGGAGCATTACGCTTTTGGTGAGCACCTATCGTCGCTTCTTCTTGATTTTATCTTGCAGTCGCTTCAGTAAACCATCATAGCAGGTACCGGTGCAAGTTTAAGCGTTTTTTTTTTGCCAGAAAGTCCAGAACGGTTGGTCCTTTAGCATTCAAAACGATTGTGTTTTAAAACTTCAAAACTTAAGCATTCAAAACGATATTATGGCCTTGCCATAATAATTCAATCTGTGATTGGGGTATTTGGGGGCGCTTAGGCACATTGAGGCTTTCAAGCGCCCGAAGAATTAAATCTTCGGAGCTGGAAAACCTGGATGTTTCCATCGTTTGGGCTGTGCTTTCGTCTCTTGTTTATGGTGATAAACCCGTGTTTATCCAGTCCCAACTCTGCCAAGAAAGACATCGGAATCTAACTCATACATACTGGCAAAACCTCTTGAAGCGTCGCGACAAACCTTTTTTGATCAGTTTCCGGAGGTTTGGGAGACACATCGAGCTGAGACTTTCAACATAGACATACCATCAATGATAATAACATGAACATTGAACACGCTCCTTGGAGATCCCAAGTTCCGTAGCAATGCATCGCTCCGCAGCTCATCGATCTGCCACAATCATGTCAGGGACCTATCCCATCAAGTCGTTGATGGTGACGGAGACGGGCCTTTCAGATCACGTGCCATCTCCCAGGCTGACTCATCCGCACACACAATCTGGAGCAGGGTCCTAGGATTGCTTTGGAGCTGGGGTGCGGAATGGATAATTATATCTACAAATTAGTATAAAGAGTGGAAAATTCAACCAAAAACATATGTACTTGTCTTGATCAATATCCAATACGCGATCACCAGAATGAGTGATTAGGTACCTATCCAAGTTCTTGCCTGTCTACACAGGCTGTCCCTATCATTGTACTAATAAATCAGTATCAGGGTTCCAATTATCGAAAACATTTTAAAATAAGGAGTAGAAATTTCACCGTAAAGCTAGGGGAAAAGAATGGAAAACGGTATCCATAGGGTGTCGTTTTATACCCAAATTTCCCAATGCTAGGACACTGATCTGGTGTCCACTTCTTCACTACTGCATATGGCGGGGCTTTACTCCCTAATATCAGTACCATGTATTCATGGGTCCACTTGGATGTCACCCCTTTCATATTGAGACACGTTCCTACGGCACGGTGCCCGATCTTGCATATTTCCTTAAACACAGCCAGCTTCCAAATTGTAAATGAAAGTAGCACACATTCGAAAACAGAACAGCTAATATGGCTAAAACTTATCACACATTATTATACTGTGTGAAAACGAGCCGTCTGGCTCGAGCCTTTAAATATCGGACCACGAACACATCAGCTGTCCCTCGTATGTGTCGGGTTATATACTTTTGGGGTGGCCCTCTGCTCCCCCCAATCCCAAATCCCAAATCTACGAAACCTTGTCTCATGAAAAATTGATTAAATTGCTTATTCGCGAATCAAAAAACAAAATTCAATAAGCATTATAATTTCGTGACTTTTGGAATTTCGCCCCAAACCTGAGCTTTTGCCGTTCTGGCATAATCATTAGGTGCTCACGTCGAAGCGTAGCTGTGAGATGTGAGATTGCACGTGATATATGTTATTAGACGATAGATAGACGTTATCACTTTAAGTTTGGTTGCTTCGTTTTCCGTTCCAAGGATACTGTACGGGTCGGTTCTGTACCGAGTAAAATGACAAATCAATGATTAATCAATGAGTGTACCGAATAAAGTATTTCATTTCATCTCCAATTATCCACCTCATTTTTTATCGGAAATGAATCTCCTTACAAAACGCTGAAAAGGCTAGGCAGGAAAAAGGACCAGGAGGTCGGCCCCCTCCTCCCGTGGGCCTCAAAAAGGCCCAGCGTAAGTCTATGAGTTGTGCATGCTTTTCATCTGAAATAGTCTGAGAACCGCTCAATGCAGGCCACACTTTTCGTTTCGGGGCCTCCGCAGATCTACTTCTGCAGGCCCAAATGGGCCCTTTAGAGTCCAGAGTAGGTACTGAAGTCATAAGGTCAGAGTGTGCCATCATGACACCACAGTGGGCCCTGATTGATTATTGGGGTTTTAGGGCGCGTCGACAGCAAAGGTCACATTGCGCCCAACAGTGGGCCCTCTGAAGGCTACAATGAGCCCATAGTAGGCCAGAGTGTGCCATCTGGAGCACAGGATGGGTCCACATTAGGCCATCCGGGGATCTGAGAGGGACCTCTGGATGGAGGCCAAAATGGACCATCTGGAGACTGGCAAGGAGAAAGGTGGACCCTTTAACCCTATTAGTGGCAGGGGGGCAAATATTGCCCACCCCTCATGTTTTTCTTAGATATCTCCGAACGGCTTCGAGTAGGCTTTATGAAACTTTCGGACTTCCTAAAATACTTTCCACATCGTGAGTCAAATTTGAGTTTCTTGCTAACATAGGCGGTTCAGGGCCCAAAGTTTTGGGAGGATTTTCGGGCGTACATATGGCGATAATTACGGAAATGCGGGTCTTCACGAATTCTTGCCTACTGCCTCAAGTATGAATAGTTGCATAGCTTTACGGTGTTCAATAAGTTCAAATTTATGATGTTTGATTGATATATTTGTATTTTTTACGGCAGAGGCGTTTCAAGGTACTTGAAAAGGGGATTTCCAAAAGTTATGAAAGGCCTAGCTGACAGTCAATCAAGCAATATAAATTGCCGATATAGCTATGAAGATGGCTGGAGATGTTTCTCCTTCCAATTTTGGATAATTAATAAAAAAAAATAAAATTACGTCAGTATTTTTCACGCTGTCATTCTGATCTCGTATACTTTCTTCACTTCTGTGTAGTACTTTTATGTTATACCGATACTATTTTAACACTTGATTTCGGTCGTTGTGTCCTACAGTCTTTTTTATATTGTTTTTATTATTTCATTTGTAGTGCTTTATGCTATTATGTATCGGTCTCTATCTTTCGATTACTACTTCGCGTCTGTCGTTCTTCTCTTGTTTATATTGTATGATATTTTTTCAACTTTTGTTAGTATCTTCGCTCTTCTTAGTTGAAGTTGTATTATCTCGAGTTTCAGGCGGCGTGTCCAGGCACATGACAAGGGGAGATAAACTTGGCATGGTATACGACTTATACCAGCGATTACGGTGCAATAACAGATAGTTTGAGAATGATGACTGAACATATGAGTCCAGGAGAGGAAATAAATACATTTTATTGCAGGGGCGCGCTCAGGAATAAAAAAAAGGGGTTCATATTATTGCAAGGAAACTTTGATGCGATTGGGCCTACAAGGGACATAACATTACTGCATTTTTCGATTTGAAAAAGCACCAGGGGGTCGCTTTTTGAAACATTTGAAGAGGATAGTCGAGCCCAGGTAGCGGTAAAAGCGGGTAACTCCATGTGAATTGAAAATTGCAAGCAAACTAGTAATTGTTGGACTAGTTAGTATATATTAGCGGATTTATTTTTATCAAAAGGTTTTGCACCTCCCCAAATGGGATCCCTGATACGCCTGATGATGATGTTGCAGCAATTCAAAATGGAAAAAACTATCTCGTTACCACAAGCTGATTTATATTCCGTGGTAGAAGCATGAACTGCCTGATTTCATATTTTGTATATTTGGCCTCCCTATTTCGTTAACCTGGCACCGCCTTCATGGTACAAAAGAATATGCTAATAACTATTTTGTTATGATTGAAAAAAAACACGAAATATTGCATTTATTCAGGAAAAAGCCATTTCAAAAAACTCTGTGAATTGACGCTTTTACTTGCGCCCCCAATTTAGTGGACCTGCACACGCCTATGATTTTTTGAATTTTTAACAATTCGTCATCAACAATCAATTTCCTAGCTCAATGTCTATCGATCACTGCTGTTTTGAATTAAAAATCGGTTGATAAAACATGGCAGTGGCTGGTGTTGGATCAAAAGTACCTCTATTTTTTGTACTTTTGGCCCCCGTTTGCCCCCTAATGTTTAAGATTATATAATTCGTTTTTTAGAGATGTAGATCATGTTAAGGTGAATTGACACGTTTTATTTTTGAAAATCGGAGGGAGGATCTCGAATCTACGGGGGCGCGAATTGCCCCCCTGCACTAATGAGGGGTAGCGCGAGCCTGCACTAATAGGGTTAAATTGTCTGAGTGAGCCCATGGAGCCAGAGTGAGCCCTCTGTTATCTGCAGGGCAGAGTTAGGCCCCCTGGAAGTTCAGTGCTGGGTCTCTTCAGGACAGGGTACTACTTGAGGCTAGCCAGGATGACCCTCTGAATGTCAGATCGGACTCTCTGGAGGCCGAAGTGGACCCTCTGGAGGCCGAAGTGAAGGACAGAGTGAGCACTCTGAAAGCCCGAGTGGGTCCTGAAAAGGTCGGCCAGAGAAGGACGACCTCTGGAGGCCAGTATGGGGCCCTCCGGAGGCCATGGTGACCCTCTGGAAGCTAGATTGCGCCCTCTGGGTACTGACTGGCCAGAGGGGGCTCTCTGGATGTCAGATTTGGCCCTCTGGAGACCATGCCATGGTGACCCTCTGGACGTAAGAATGGGCTCTCTGAAAGCCAGGTGGGGCTAATGGAGTCTTACAGAGCTCTTCAGACATCCTGAGAGAGTCCTTAGCCGGACTGAGAGAGAGAGAGAGAGCGCCCGTAAACGATCTGGCGAAGCACGTAGTTTGGTCTGAAAAGTATGTAATTCTTTTATTTTCACATCGAAGTCGAAGTTTAGAGGCTACCATTGGAGTTTTTACAATTGAGATTGGAGCTTCAATCCACAACCAAGGGCGTAGTCAAGGGGGGCTAGGGGTTCATGACAGGGTCATTATATTACACCCTCCAGGAGTGAAACCGAAGTCGGTTTAAGGGGACCTTGATTGGCCTGAGAGGGCGCTGGGTCGGCTTGAGAGGTCCTCAGCTGTCTGAAGGATATTTTCCAGCTTGACATAGCCCATTACAGGCTTGAGCGGGCCCCAGGCTGGTCTGAGAGGGCAATTGTCTAGGCCTGAGAGCACCCTGTGGCGATCTGAGAGGGCCCTCGACTGCTTTGAGACGGTATTTCCCAGACATTAGAACCACATATTTGTAGCTATGAAAGTACCTATGCCGACCGGAGAGAGCTGTAAGACGGTAAGAGAGGAAAATCCGTTTCTTAAAGAGGATCATCGATCAACTTGAGAAGATCATCGATCGACTTGAGAAGATCATCGATCGACTTGAGTAGATGATGATGATTGGGGTTTAAGGGCGGGCCGACAAAAAAGGTCGCCCGCCCAGACTTGAGTAGATCATCGATCGACTTGAGAAGATCATCGATCAACTTGAGAAGATCATCGTCCGGTCTGAGTCTCCCAGGTCTGAAAAGGTTTTACCTATGCCAGCCTGAGAGGGTACATATGAGGCCCCAGAAAAGGGAGTCTGAGAAGGCCTTTGCAATGCCTCAGAATGTCCTAGGTTTGTCCAAGATGGCCACTGTCAGGTCTAAGAAGGCATGTGCCAGTTTGAGAGGCTTCTCGGTCATTATGAGACCCATTGGTCGGTTGGATGATCGGCCGAAAATAGTGGCTTAAAGGAACATTGCCACCTTAACCCGCGCCCCACTGGGGGGGGGGTATTTGAACACCTCCCGCGGTCTTATCGAGATAAAGAAAAAACGGCGGCGCGTAGCGCCGCCAAATTTGGCATAACCTATCATTGATCCTTTCCGCAAATTTGGCAAAAATTCCAGTTTCGTGTCGGAATAGGTCAGGTCAAGTGACCCCCACCTCCCAAAAGTATGCGGTCGTGCCATGACCACAGTTTTTAAGAGATCTCGTATTTCAAACTTTTAGGATTGCATTATGTCATCAGTATCAACAAAATGTTTATTTCGGATTTTCGATATCGGTGACATGAGGTCGGGTCAATGTTGTGACCTCCCATTAAAAGTAAATGGATACATTTCCAAATGCTTTATTTTTCGAGGATATCAGTCAATTTCCTTCTGGATAATGCTATCATAGGATATTATGTATAATCCAAGTGCAGGTTTTGTTCAGTGACTCATACATCTCAGAAATTCATCTGAGGCCATCCGAGGTCACCAACACCTTTTCGTCAATAACTCGGGATATAATGCAGATAGAGAAGTGCCACTTTTACCAATGTGTTTGCCTCGTCGAGACACAGATCTCCTAACATACAACATGACCTACTTAGGTCACCACTTAACCTTGACCTAAGGCCATTTTTCAAGTTGACCTAACATTGTACAAATTAACAAATTTCAAAGCGTCATGACGAGACAAACACGATGGCGTTAACAGTATTGCGTTATCTTTATAAGGTAAGAAGTAATTTGCGAAAATATTTCTTGCAAAAAAAAAAAACATTTATGACATTAAATGACCTCATAGACCTCAAACTATTGCTTTGATGTCAAATTTGAGGACAATTAGGTCGATTACAAAATTGCAATGGTTTGCCCGATCGTTTTTTTGCCTTTTGTTTCTAGGTAGTATATACAATATGCTATATAGCATTACTGGAAATTTGACCTTCGATGACTTTGCGTGACCAGGAAATTTTACGTGAGCAAAAAAATGGAACTAGTTACAAAAATAATTTGTGATGACGGTTCGAACAGTGTTTTTTGTTTGGTCTACGTACCTTAGGAGCAGAGTTAGAAGGGGATGTTCAGTTCACCCCCCCCCCCCCCAGTAGGGCGCGGGAAATGCAGAGACCCAGTGCAGTGGGGCGCGGGTTAACATTATATTTGAGTTGAGATAGCCATGTTGTTGGATTTTCATTGGAATGAAGTAGGGTAGCAGTTAAAACAACCACAGAAGTATAATCGAAAGGAAATTCGAGCTTCGTCTCGACAATTGTACGTAACGAATAAACCCTAGTGTATTTGAATTCGAGTTTATTTCCGATGACGTATGCTCTCTTTACCAAATAGTGAGGATAGTCGAATTGTTTTAAAGTGAGACTTGTGATATTTACGCAATATTTACTTGTTTTGGCTCGCACTTAAAGCTAGAGTTTTCACAGCAGTTGGCCGCCAGGGACCGCTAGTGAGCCAGGGTGTTATGACGTCGCAAGCAAATTGTTATATATTTATGTATTTATGAATCAACACATATTAAGCGTAATAAACTGTAAATAAATAAACTGGTACCATTTGCAAGCAACGTAATAACACCCTGGCTCACTAGCGGTCCCTGGCGGCCAACTACTGATGAAAATACAGTTGCTCACTCGCTCGTGTTGGCTCGCATTTGTTTCGTTTCTCGATCGCTGGATGAATCAGTTATGGTTGTGTGCCCTAAGTGGTTCTACAAAGTCTATAAAATTTGCAAACGATACCAAGCATTCGATGTGTGGTATGTGGAGCTGTCAGTGAAAGGACTTCGGTGTTCAAGTGAGTGCGACACAGTTTTATGGCAGCATGAGTCCACGTGTCCCATATGATTTAGCATCGAGAAGGTTTTCTCTATTACCCGAAGTTCCTTGTTATGACGTCATCGCAGGTATAAAGGGCGTGTTCTGACCGTCGCGACGGTGAGATCACGCCCTTTCGACGCGTCGATCGGGAATCGTCGTCGGGAATCGACGCGTCGATTCCAGGGATTCCCCGGGAATTATTTGTATTCGTGAATAGCTCGATAACAAAGCGAAAACGGCGCGTACTTCCTTCGTAGTTTTCGGTGCAATACATGCGTCAGAAACGTTTTCACTGCAATATGCATCATACATACTGGGATTGCACATATTTTGGGGGAAGATGTGCACGCAGGTACACAAAAATGGGAGGCGGTACCCTCCCTCAAATAAGCTCAACCGTCAAATTAGCAAGTTGATAAAAGCGTCATGCACATGGTGTCCCTACGTTGTATACCTGGATCCGATTATGCGCAATAATTACATTTAACCAAGTACAGCAAATATTGTCCACATGTGACGTTCATACCGCCCAAAACAATCACGAACAGAACATATTTGTTATCAGAAATCCCCCCCCCCATTTTACATCTCCTGAATACACATAATATTTATTGTTATTTTGGTACTTGTCTTTTGATATGTTGAAGACCAGTACAATTGAAGCCAAAAACACGTTTAGGGCATGCAAATCGGTTCAAGCCACAATGACCTTTCAAAAAACATTCCAAAATGTTCGTATTTGTTGCCCCTGGCACTCTATTTTTGAACAAAGAAATGTTTGGGGTCCAAAAAGGAAGACTTCTTCGATGACGAATCGAATAATGTTCGTCCCATCGAAATCAACTGAGCCGTTTTCGAGATCTCTGGTGGAGAGGGGGAGGGCAGAATCCGCGCACGCTAACATAATTATAGCCGCCCGCAAGGAATAGAGACAATTAATGCTGCTGGTTTGGCAGTGTCTACATATGTGGCCTGTGCAGAAGTACGGATGTGAAAAATAAACGTTTTGAAGCTTAATGTCATGGTTTGGATGATGAATTTCATAGTTAAAAGAATGTGTGGTTGTTTTATGGCCTTGGTTTAATGTGTATAACCAGGTCCGAGGAAGAAACGATGGTGGTGGTTTATGCGCGTTGAGTTGAGTGTGTATATTATATTGTATATTGTATATGTGTACGAGTAGGAAATGGTGCAAAGACTTACGTACCTTCACTCATTTCCACCCTCCTATCTCCGTGTGTTTGGTTTCTCTGTCAATAAACAATGATGATGATGAAACGTGGTGACCCGACCCGACCGGGCAATCGATGTGATTGGCTCGCTGCCATCGTAGCGCTGTAGGTGGCTCCGCGATTGGTCGGTGCCGGGTGGGACCAGCGCCGCCTGGCTCCCAGCCCGGGCTGCGACCCGGGGCCTGTTTACGGTCCCCTGCGGTTCGGAGATCACCAGCAGGCTCTAATTCCGCCCCCATGCCCCACGCGTCATCTCCGGCAGGCGAATGGTTTTATAAAGGGTCTGTTCCCGTCGCGCCTCCAACTGCCTCCAACTGCCTCCAACTGCCTCTAACCGAGATAACCTCCTCCGGTCGTTCCCGTGGCTGCTCTAAGTTGCTCTGAGCTCACCCAACTGCGTCCGAAACCTCCTCTAAACTCCTCAAGCCTGCTCCCGATCTCGAGGTGGGACAACAAGAGGAGGCTGGAGGAGTGAATTTATGGCGCGGCCGATATACATTTATTAATGTCAACAGATACCCAACCTTCGACGCAAACAGCTGATACCTCCTCTAAAAACCTCCGGTCGTTCCCGTGGCGGCTCCCACACGGCTGCTCTGGGCTGCTCAAACTTGCTCTACACTCCTCCCGGGACCCTCTCCCGGGAGGGGGGCGCGACGGAAACATACCCATACAGTGAACACTGAATGCCGCGGACATTTCATCCTGCAGTCGCTCCGTAGTTCGTACCAACCGCCGGAACCGCATCTGACCGCAGCCGTGTGACGTCATACCTTTCGCCCCATCCCCACTTTCCGTTATCCCCACTGGTGCCGACCACTTCTGACCGCCGAACCGCAGCCAGCCGCAGTGTCGTGAACAGGCCTCGGGAATGTTTGTGAGTGGCACGACGACAGCCACGGGCCCTGATCGATCTGCCATCAGCACGCGTGTTGTGTCAGCCGGGGATTGTACCAATCACGAGCCAGCATTCTGCCTCCGTCACGTGACACGCCCATAAAATACTGGGCGTGTCTCGTGACGTAGGCAGAATGCTGGGCCGTGATTGGTACCAATCACGGGCTGACAAACGTGCTGACGACAGATCGAACAGGGGAATGGTCAGACGCGGGAATATCGTGTATTGCGAGAGCTGCGAGTGTTACGGACTGAACGAATTAGACGGAACAGAAGCCCGTGAAGAGAAACTCACGAAAGCTCGACTCGAAGTCTCTTGACGACACACCCTGGCCCACGTGTCATTGACTTACCTGTGATTCGATCCAGTTACTAGGACTCTTGCATACTTGCAATATTATTCAATTTGCCAACTTAAGTATACACAATCTCATAGTGTGAAGTGAAAACTTTGGCACAAATTCATTTTCAAAACAGTCAAACTGATTCTTTTGTGCTCCCTAGAACAGATGGAAACTGGTTAAATGAGCTTCATGATATTTAATTACAAATTACACACTAGGGAAGAACTAAAAACATTTCAACAAGTGTTGGAGCTATACCAGAACCCCAGAACTATTATAATAAATAAATGGCATAACATGCTTCAAGAAGTTGAAGGGAGTGTGTCTACTGTTTTGAAATGTCCACAATATTTGTACAAGGAAAAACATATTGGTTTAATTGTTAGATACGATAAAATTGACATCTGGAACCCCTTTAGTTGAACTTCAACTTTTGATATCGATACAATGATCGCTTCTATAACTAGATGGAGGTTGATATGTAAAACGGCGCACCTAAGACAATACACAATACATACAAACAATGCTAACAAACAGTCGAAAGAAAAAGGTCATTTGGATCAAAGGTCAATTGTCAAGAAAAATGTCTGTTCGTCAGGCGCTGCTAACAGCGCTCACGAGCTGTTTTGTCGAAATGCTATTGGCCGGCGCTAACGATATGCTACCAAATTTGCATCGATATTTGTATATTAGCAATGCTTCTAGTAGTGGTAAGCCCTCTGCGGTTTACCCGATAACCTTTTGCTACCAGCCAGTTCCTAGGGTCTTTGGAATATCTCAGCAACTGGTGTGAATCTGGAAAAATGAAAGGCATGGTTCGATTCACAAAATTATGTTCATTAAAATAATGCTAGTAGCCCCAAATAAGCGATGTGAGAAAACACACTCCCCTTACAAATGACACACTTGGAAATATGGAATGGAGAAAATGTCTCCACTAGCTTGTGGGCAGAACCACAAGAGGTTGAATTTAACTATGGTATTTTGTTTTGAAATGTAGACAGCAATATATGGGCCAAGTTCTTCACGACATCAGAATTGTGCGGACGGACTGTTAACCCGTGCGTTACTGGGGTATATTCTGTAACGCGACTTACTGGGGGGGGGGCTATTTAAAGCCCCCCTCCGATCTCCAAAACTACTGGACCGATCTTAAAAATAGAAACGGCATTCGATAGCCCCGTCAAATTTGTCGAAGACAAAACCTATTATTGTTAACCTCAGGGTTAATGATGCCGTCACAGGTTATGTCAAATACAAAATGTTTGACCGTGTCATCAAAGTCCAATGGATGGCATTGTCGCGCAAAATGCGATATCAAACGCATAATCAGTTGATAAATCGGTATGATTCGTGTATCTGAAACTTCAAGTTACCATTCTAAGCCGTTTTTGACATTGGGTCATGTCAAGGTCATCCGAGGTCACGAGGTCAAACTGCAGATTACGGTCATTAGGATTTGTAACACACGTTAGTGGGTTCGTTTTTCGTTTAGAACGCGAAAAATGACAGCATTGTTTGTTCCATATAAATAGAAATAAAAAGCAAAAACGCAAATGCAATTTTTATGCATGGTTATGCTGTAGAGGTGGTCGAATTTTGCCTTTGAAAGGTTGTAACTTGTCAGTCATTTTTTTTTTTAATATCGACTTCAAGCTTGCTACACATATTAATTGGGCTCGTCTGGATTATATTTATCCCATTTTTTGTGAAAATTCTGATTATTTTTGAAAAATTTGTAAACAAAATAAAACCTTTTGATTTCTTAAGACATTGAATTTCAGTAAATTTCGCAAATCCGAGATTCCAGTTTGATAGCAGATTTTATAATCTGTCATTTCGTATATGACAATCAAACTTAACTTTAAACTGTGTTATTGACAGCGTTTTCCACAAACCCTTATTTTTCAACAAAAAACGCAGAACGTGACGTCACTCTGACGTCATTTCCGGTTGACCTATCATGGCCTTACATTTTCTTCAGGCACCATGTGTCAAATGGATGCGAGACAAGATACTGAAAGTTTGGAGACGATATCGCTTTTTGTTTAGGAGATATTGCAAAATAACGGGAAGGGGGCTATAAATAGCCCCCCCCCCCTCCAGTAACTCGCGGGTTAACGTATCAGCAACACTGCAACAGGGGAATGGGCACTGGGCAGCTTTGGGGGAAGGCATGCTCCATAATCTGAGGCTCCATACACAGTTCTCAGGGATCCTCACGCAAAAGACCACAGTCATGGTTGATTGGTTGATGGCCACATGTGCCTTTGGCTTTAACCCTATTCTTTGCGGGCGGCTAGAATTACGTGAGCGTGCAAGGGCATATTCTGCCCCCCCCCCCTCCCCTCCAGAGATCTTGAGAACCGCTTGGGTCGATTTCGATGGGACATACACCATTCGATTTGTCATCAAAAATCTGTCTTCATGGATCTCTAAAAATCTTGTGTTAAAAAATGTGGGGCCAGGAAAAAAAATACTTAATTTAAGGTGTTTTATGAAAGGCAATAGCAGTCATGTGACATGTGGTTCCACCGGATTTCATGCCCATACGTTTTGGAGCTTCAAATGTGTTGATCTTAACATATCAAAAGACAAGAAGATACCAAAAATGAAAAATCATAGGCGCATTCAGGGGATGTATTTTTTTCTGATAACAAATATGCTTTGTTTGTGATTGTTTGGGGGTGGTATGAACATCACATATTGGTTAAATGCAATGTATTGCACATAGGCAGATCCAGATAAATGACATGGGGGGGGGGCACTATGCACATAATGTTTTTTCAACTTGCTAATTTGATGGTAGAGCTCACTAGAAGGAGAGTAATGCCTCCCATTTTTTGTACCTGAGTGCACCTCTGCCCCCCCCCTAAGTATGCAAAGTACCAGTACCTATGTATGATGCATATTGCAGTGAAATCGTTTCTGACACATTCATTGCACCACAAACTACAAAGGTGCCACACAAGCACATTTGTAACACTCTCCAAATTAGGAACCTGGCACTGCCTCGTCAGGGCCAATTTTGTCAAAATGTTGACACAACACATGCTAGGAAAATTCACGGATGCTAACTCCAGTAGCTTAGAAGCAGCAAGCAAACACCACAGGGGGAAATCTTCCCCTCACAAAGAATAAGGTTAAAAGAAGTGTGTTTACTGGCATAGCTAAGTACAGTGCCTTTGACATGCTCCACCAACTTTGCGTCAACAAATTATGTGTCAATAAATTGATTTTTTAGGAACAAGTGCAGGCAGCTGATATAGGCAATTGTCAAACACAGCAGGGGTGTAGTTTCCTGTTCAGTTGGGAGAGGGGCTTACACTTGCAGCCCCCCCCCCCCCAACATGACACGAGTAAGTGGGTCAAATCTGGGAAAAGTCTGTAATTTGTGGATTTGATGGTACTTTAAGCAATTTTTACCAGCTCAGCTCTCCCCCAACTTTTAAGGAGAAGCTATGCCCCTGAAACACAGCCTACAGGCGCACCTGCCTAGGACCATCCCGCAATATCATAGTTTCAAATCAAAATACCAAAATTTAGCATCATAATGACAAGGCACACAGTTTTGATTTAAAAAGGCAGGAATAATTTTAAGGTCCCAAGTACCTGCACAAGATCATAAACCAAAAAGTTCTTACATCAAATCAAGCAACCTATATTTGTATTATAGCCCAAGCCACCACACAACTGGATCACATGTTTTTCTGTTGCAAGATTAAGGGAAAAGGAATTTGACCATCCACAATAATCAAAGCATCATGCCTAGCCTAATCGAGATGGATGGTGGAAGACACTCAAACCTCAACCTGAACCTAGAAAATAAAGACTGATCACTGAAACAGTCAAAATCGGACCACCGTAACCCCTTCTAAACCCTCTCGTAAGGTACCAGGGACGTAAAAAACATACAAGGGCAATATTATGCAATACACAAACCAAAATTACCTTGCACAAAACTAAAAAACATCAGAAGCACGGTGGATAAATCAGAATCGCGCGCTCCACACAGTGTGCACACAGTATCTACCGTGGCACAAAGTGTGCCGAACACACGAGCGACTCCAGCGACATGAACGGCAAGCGGTCGATCGTATGACATATTACTACTATGATTAGGAAACGAAAGGGCTGTGCGAACCTGGCGGCATTTTGTTCAATTCTCTTACCAAAATATTCAATCTTTCGGAAAATGACTTATAGTCTTTCAGTTTTACCTCATTTGTGTACATAAATAAATATTTATTAAATAAATAAATCTCGCTAAATCTTTTAAATGTCAAAAATCAATTACAAACTTATAAACATTTGCTTACAGTATCATGAGATAAAGGGCGATGCATGATGGTTTCTCTTGGGTTGAGGAGCTAGTTCTGCCACCTATCACAATATTTAGCAATCTCGAGCGCCACCTACAGAAAACTTTTCAAAACGTGCAATTCGCTGGAAGAAGACTCGCCAGCAGTAAAAAAGACCGTTCTGATGAGGGGCGGATATTTCGTTATTTATTATTTGATGGGAGCAGGAGCGCAGCCAGCGGGGTGCATTTGGGGCAAATGCACTCCTGTCGCGGCTCAAAGGCAGGGGCGTAGGGACTCATTTGAAATTGGGGGGGGGGGGAAATTATTTTTGAAGTCGATTCTTTCCATGCAACGTCCATAGGCGTAATGTTAAAATCCGAAAATGTTGGGTGGGCAGTTGCCCCCCCCTGGCCCATAGGCTTCTACGCCTATGCTCAAAGGGGCCCATCTCGAGCAAGGGCGGATCTAGGGGGGACAACGGGACCATGGCCCCCCAAGACCGTTCCAAGGGGGGGGCAAACTATGTTTTACACCCCCAAACGGGAGAGAAAAAATAAAATTTATCGTACAAATTGCCTTTGAAGCAGTCAAAATTCAGCTACCCACAGAAAAAAAAATCGCGCCGCTTCCAGAGGCATGACATAAGATTCCCAA
>VOPJ01014167.1:22808-64935 GCA_014673585.1 Semibalanus balanoides
CCACACAGGAGTCGGGTCTGGACCCTGACCAGCACGGCAGGCTGTGACGGTGTGTGTCCGTGTGTTCCCTGTCTGTCCACACAGGAGTCGGGTCTGGACCCTGACCAGCACGGCAGACTGTGACGGTGTGTGTCCGTGTGTGCCCTGTCTGCCCCACACAGGAGTCGGGTCTGGACCCTGACCAGCACGGCAGGCTGCTGGCGATCTGTGACGATGTGTGTGTGTCCGTGTTCCCTGTCTGTTCACACAGGAGTCGGGTCTGGACCCTGACCAGCACGGCAGGCTGCTGGCGGCGCTGGCCGAGCGACAGGCGGAGGCGGAGCAGCGTCAGGCTGCCGTGCAGCAGCGCCTGGTCCGCCTGCAGGCGCGCAGAGACCGCCTGCTGCAGGAACAGCAGCGGCTCCAGCAGGAGCGGGCAGCACTGGAGAGCGAGGAGGCTGCCCCGGCCCGAGGACTGACGGAGCAGCAAAAGGCGTGAGTGCGACGAGGTAGGGGCGGAGGAAGCCTTGTGGTGCGGGGTAGTCTGGCCCCGGGGCCGGGTGGGGTAGGCTGGCCCCGGGGCCGGGTGGGAGGAGGGGCAGGGGAGGTGGCCCCCCGGTGCCGGTTGGGATGGGATTGAGACGGGGTGGTCTTAGGTGCTTGTTGTGACGTCACAGAGACATCACCGTCGGCGTGTCGTGTTAGACGTGGTGTCGTGTCACGTTTTTTAGCAGAAGACGTGTCAATTAATCGAATGACCGTAGCAAATTAATAAGAGGTCTAGCCTTGAATGATGCAATGCAGGTGTTGTTTCGTGCCGCGATATTTATCGGTCATTCGTCTGTCTAGCCAATTTCCTTTGTCATTAGCATCCAAGCTCGCATCTGGATTTTTCGGTAAGCGCATCAAGCATGCGAAGAAATCTGATCAGGAAAAACTTGACCATGCATAACACATTTATTGTCGTCAATCATGTGTGGCTTACAGAACACTCGAGGCGATATCGACATCGTTTCAGGAGGCTGACAGTATATTGTCCGAGGACCAAGCATTTAAGGAAGAGTGCAAAGCTGAATATGCCCAACTTCAAGAAGAAATCAGGTATGACATGCTTTGTAAGCCAACGGAATTCTTGCATTTAATATAAAATCGGAGATTCTGAAAATAGTGCTACCCGTATGTGCTTGTGTGTGTGCTTGTGCGTGTGCTTGTGCGTGTGCGTGTGCGTGTGCTTGTGCGTGTGCTTGTGCGTGTGCGTGTGCTTGTGCGTGTGCTTGTGCGTGTGCTTGTGCGTGTGCTTGTGCTTGTGCATGTGCTTGTGTGTGTGCGTGTGCGTGTGTGCGCGTGCGTGCGTGCGTTTATTTAAAAAACTACAGGGTCAAAAACGCTTGGACCGATTTAGACCCAAGTGGCGCCGTTTGATGTGCCAATGCGGGGGACACAAGCTGGTGCCCGTCGCAGACTAATCGGTGGCGTTTGGCATGAGCCAAAATGTGGACCCTTGCCAAATGAAATTCCGGACTCCAGAGTTCAAACGTTTGGTTGGTAACTCAGATCCGATAATCACAGGTCACATAGAAGGTACAGGGGGCGGGTGCCCAGTGAGCCGGCTCGCCGACCCCGAGGGGTGCAAACTACACCCGCGAGGGGGGGGTGCAACCGCGTGGATGTTAGGTCGTCTGGTGCCGGGTATTGTTGAGCTAGACTGGCCAGCGTTGGTGTTAGGGATAGTGTTCGATGAGCGCTTTACGATGCTGGATCACCTGAGGTGGCACGTGTCACTTGGCACGTGCCATGTGCCAAAAACAAATTTGGAGAACAAAGAAAAATAAACAGGCTCTCTAGTCTCTAGGTCAAACAGCTGGCGACACACGATCCATACTAGGAGGTCTCGTGCAGGTCACCAAGTCGGAGTGTCGATGTGGCTGGTAATTCGGAGGCGTGCAAGATGCACCGGCTAGAAGGGTGCAACCTCGTGGACTTTCAGGCGACAATTCTTGGGCTGGACAATTCAAATTTGGTGTGCCAACAGAGCTCAACGAAGGATTTCCAGCCCTGTATCACTCGGGGTGCTCGGGTACAGGGTGCACGTGGACCGCACCCCTGTCCCATTGCAGGGAGGGAAAACACGCCGAGCTCTGGCTGCCGGAATTTCTAGCTAGACGAGCGACATTTGGTGGGCGGATGTAGCTCGACGAGCGCTTTCAGGCGCTGTACTATTCAGATGTAAAATATGGGTGCTGTGCACCCCTTTTGCATAAAGGCTGAACCACGCCTTTCTGAATGCTGCAATGTGGCTGGCTGGTGCGTCCACTCACACCACTCACACTGACTCACACACACAGCGATCGTTAGGCACTTTGAGCAGGTTCGGGTGGAGGTCCGCGCGTGGACAGGGTGCACTGTTTGGTGCCCCCATCCACCATGGCAGGGGAAACACGCTGTGCTCTCACTGCTGAAACTGTCCAGCTAGAGAGCAAACTTAAATGTGTCGATAGAGCCCGGTGAACACTTTTTCGTCGCTGTTTCACTTTATGTGCACAGGTGCAGACTGCATGGTGCACGTTCAGTGCAACCATTTTACATTACATCTGAAACACGCAGTGCTTAGGTTCTCCAAATTTATAGCTAGAGAACCGAAATTGAATTGCCGATAAAGATTAACGAGATCTTTCCGACACCGTACCGATCGCCGTGTTCGGGTAGAGAGAAGGGGGGGTTGCAGTGTGTCCCCCTGCAATTGCAGCCTAATTGCACTCTTCGTAACCACGTGCACCATTTCATCCGACCCAAACCTGAATTAGCACTTTTTTGTAGAATGCTGCAACAGATATCGTCTCCGATTTTGACCCAAGGCAATGCGACCGATCAGTGCCGGCCACTAGGAACCTTCCTACTTCTGTAATCTGTCCATTTATAGACACTTTTGATCCTGTATTCATCGGAAACGTGCTGTTAATAGACTATATAACACACTCCATCAGCAGCTGCTCGTGCGTTTGTGTGCTGTCTCCACAGGCTGATTGAAATGTCCCATTGTCTTGATGTCAAATGATCACATCACATTTTATAATAATTGGTTTATTACTTGGCAAGGAATGTGCAAATGAATGCGTAGCTGACTTCATATAGGAAGTTTGTACAGTGGCGGAGGTTACAGGTGACAGTTTTTCCTCCTTTGTTTCGATATGGCTCGAGATTGACGTGCATTTGAGTGATCATGTGACAGTGCGTGGTGACTGGCCTCGATTGCCTCGCTGAAATAAAGAGTGGTGGTGCTCCCGCCCCACTAGCTGTGTGTTGTTGCAATGCACATGTCTGGCTGGCTGTGTCTGTTCTGTCTGTTTTATTATAATCTGTGGCAGCATGTCGCACCTGTTGCGTTTGTTTGTAGTTATTCGAAGCACAACATCTCAGGCGGTGTCCAGTCTTTCGCTGTCTGACTCCGTACCTGTCTGTATGTATGTCTGTCTGACTCCGTACCTGTCTGTATGTCTGTCCTGATCCGTACCTGTCCTGTGTGGGTCTCTCTGTCTAATCCGTCCGTCCTGTATAGCTGTTGACTCCAGTACCTGTCCCTGTATGTCTGTCTGACTCCGGTAACCAGTCTGGTATGGTCTGTCTGACTCCGTACCTGTCTGTAATGTCTGTCCTGACTCCCGTACCTGTTGTTGTGTTCTCTTGTACCTGACTTTGGTACCTGTCTGTATGTCTGTTCTGACTCCGTAACCTGTCTGTATGTCTGTCTGTGTGAGCAGCCGTCTTCAAGGAGAGCCGCCGGTAGACGGCCTCAGAATCCCCCAGACGGAGAGGAGCTGCGAAGGCAGACGGCGGCTGTAGATCGGGCTTACGGAACCCCAGGTCAGACTGTGATCTGTCCACCACTCAGTATTACACGCCGACTCCTGTTAAGTCACCCTGACCCCTCACTCAGGTCAGACCGTCACCCTCACTGGGGTCAGACTGACAAGTTTGCCATGAATTTATCATTCATCAGATTCAGCAGCCAAGAACAGATGAAAAACGATGACACATCGTCATCTTGCTAAAAGCGTTAGCGATTGACATTAATCCTCAATCAGTGGAAATGCAAACACAAATATCGAAAGCAAATATAGAAAGAAATCAAGCACCCCAAAGCAAGCGTCCAAGGTACTAAAAATCAACCAAATAGAGCCAAAATGATGCAGGTGATTGTTATTAGGTGCATGTGTGAGAAGGAATAGGGTGGACTATGAATTGACAGACCGCTTAGTCTGTTGTAAAAGGTTAAGTTAAACACAAAGCAGAGTGTGGTACGGTGGTACCCAACACCCATGTGACCGACTGATTTGGAGGAGGGTATGCGAGTTGGTTCTGGAAACTGAGTTCCGCCCAGGGAAGTCCAGCTCTGGACCAGTGAGGTATTAAACCTAATTCGAATCAGCTCCGTGTGCGACGTGCGTGCCTGCTTGTCGCCGTGACATCTGGCGGCGATTTTTGCGGTTAGGTTGCGGCGGTCAGCCGACAGGTGGCTCTGCTGGAGCGTCAGCTGGACGACGTGCCGTCCCGCGCCGAGATCGGCCAGTACCAGAAACGCTTCGTTGAGCTCTACAATCAGGGTGAGTGGCGCCGGCACAGATCAGCTGGATTCCAGGCACAGTGAGGCAGAATAATTGCAGTTTCCCGAAGAAACGCAATGCTTCCAGTGTGTCGTCAGTATCAATCTGGGAAAAGAAATGATGCGAGATCCGGATCCTGATTTGCTATTGATGGCACGCAGACGAAGGCAATTACCGTTTGTATTGATGCTGACTGAATATGATATTACCTGTTTACTGAATTGTTGATCTGGGAGTATTATTTTCCTATAAAATGTTGCGTGAGATCACCCAGCTCTTGGTATATCTGTCTTACGAATCAGACTGCCTGCATGTCTTGTGCAGTGTGATCAATGTATGTAAGTCTACGTAACGCGCTACCATGTCTTTCACGAAATGTCCTTTTATGCCGAAGTGTTTGCTCATCAAAAATATTGGTTGTCCACACAATAGTGCGACTGCCAAGCTCTTTGAATATTTGCCTTACGAGGAAGCTGCCGGCATTATGACATACATTGTGATCAGAGTAGATCGGCATCCGCTTATTATTATATTACTAGCTGGGGTGCCCGGCGTTGCCCGGGAATTAATTACCTAATGTTACCAATAATGACACACTTGATGTATTTTTCAAGTAGTGCGTAGTTACAGCGCATAATTGAACAAAATGTTCATGACCGCAAAGTGCACGTCCAATTAGATTACACTGTTCCTGCGCATATAAGAATGTTAACAATACTGACAACAAAGGCACTCACTTGAACAAAATGCGATGGTTTCTAGCTTATTCCATCCAAGTATGGCCTGACAAAACGCGGCATAACACTTGTTGAACGTGGCTCCCGAACAACAACAGTCGGAATTAAATTGGACCAGCATTGAATGTGCCATTGCGTTATGGAGATAATCGACAGCCTTTACGCGGCGTACAAACCTCATAATCATACTCGTGGGCTCAGATGGAAAGCATCTTGGGCCGGATGGACACATGCCTAGGTGCTTTTCTACCTATCCATGAAAAGAGGCCATCACAGAAACAAACTTCGCCATGGTGGGGGGGGTCAAATTACCCCCACTTTCTAACTCGTAAACACGAAAAGGGGTTAAAAGACGCGGAAAGAAAACGTTCGAAAGCTTCAACATGTACATTCAAAGTTTACAACACGTACATTTTTAGCTAAGTTCATTATTGAGTTCGCTATCAGTCATCAAAGGTCAACTTTCACAGTTTTTTACTTTGCTTTGACAGAACCCACCGTATGGTCTCGTGAATATGATAGCTAAGGACAATCGGAATCAGATAACATCGAAACGCTCATTATAAATGCCATCTTGAGAGCACCCAAAAATTGGAGCTCAAATCAATGAATTAAGGGCTCCAGAGGTCATCGAAGGTAAAAAATGCAGTTTTTGGTAGAATTTGTTTTCCCGAATAACTTTTTATTTAAAAAGGATAGAGCGATTATTTTAACACCATCGTGTTTGTCTCGTCTAAACGCTTTTAAACATATATATTGTGATCTGGTAACGTCACTTTCAAAATTTGACCTCAGGTCAAGGTCATTTGGTGACCTAGATAGGTCATGGTAAAAATATATTATATTTTTTGTCCAAAACCTTCCTGTTATCATGCTGATTCAGAAATTGTATGGGTTTTGTATCCATAACCAAGGGTTTTCGATTTCATAACGGTCAAACGATTTTCCATTTGCCCTTTATTATGTAGATATGCGGTGCGCTGTCATGACTCAGATGTCACTGAGTGAACGTATACTCTCGCTGAATATTCTGCACCGTGTCTGTGCGTCTGACCGTGTCTGTGCGTCTGACCAGAATCAGAATCAGATTATTCTCAACATATCCAGAAAACTGGCTATTCTATGTTAAGTTACAATGACAACACATGATAAAACATACAGTACAATACTATACAGTGTACACTTATCATTCAACCATTACTTATCAGACTTGTGGTAGGGCGGGGAGTACTGTTCGTTCCAGTTATGTGGGGCCCTATAACCGAAAGACCGGCGCTGCAGTTCGGTTCTTATCAGCGGTAGCTGTAAGAGCGGTGCGCTGCTGATCGTGTTGGCAAGTGCAGTCTGTCACCTGACATCGGTAGGTGAGTAGGTTAGCCAGGGCGGGCGGTGTATACTCGCTAGTCGCTGCTCATATGTCTGGTCAGGAGCGCGACATCGCAGGTCTCGATCATATTTTTAACAGAAGGCCAGCCCAGCTCGGTCAGCGCTGGCGGTTGACGTGGTCATACTTATTTCAAAGGTCCGTAACATTTGCGCACCGCGAAATGTACGACTTTTGTGACCGTGTCTGTGCGTCCTGACCGTGTCTGTGCGTCTGACCGTGTATGTGGCGTCTGGACCAGTGTCTAGTGCGTCTGACCGAGTGTCTGTTGCGTCGTGATCCGCTGTCTGTGGCCGTCTGACGCGTGTCCTTGCGTCTGACCGTGTCTGTGCGTCCTGACCGAGTTGTCTGTGCGTCTGAGCCACCGTGTATGATCGTCTGGGACCGCTGTTGTGGGTCTGCACCGGTGTATCGTGGCGTCTGACCGGGTTGTGCGTCCTGACCGTGTCGTGCGTCATGGACCCTGTCACATCGTGCCGTCCGACCGTGTCTGATTGATGCGTCGAGCGTGTCTGGTGCGTCTGACCTGTGTACGTGCCGTCGACCGGAGATGTCTGTGCGTCTGACGTGTTTGTGGCGGGCCGTCTGACCGTGTTTTCTGTGCGTCTGAAACCCGCGTCTGTCAGCGTTCTGACCGCTGTCTGCGTTGCGTCTGACCGATGCGGTCTGGTGCGTCTGAAACGTGTCTGGTGCGTCTGACCGTGTATGTGCGTCTGACGCGTGTCTGTGCGTCTGACCGTGTCTGTGCGTCTGACCGGGGTGTCTGTGCGTTCTTTGACCGTGGTATGTGCGTCTGACCGTGTCTGTGCGTCTGACGTGTCTGGTGCGTCTGACCCGGATGTCCCTGTCTGCGTCTGACCGTGGTCTGTGGTCTGACCGTGTCCTGTGCGTCTGAACGTGTCTTGCGTCCTGACCCGCTGTCTGTATGCGGTTCTGACCGAGTGTCTGTGCAATTGACCGTGTCTGTGCGTTGAACCGTGTCTGTGCGTCCTGAACCGTGTTGTGCGTCTGCACCCGTGTCTGTGCGTTGACGCGTGTCTGTGCGGCTGACCGTGTCTGTGCGCTCCTGACCGTATGTCTGGTGGCGTCTCGACCGGTGTCTGTGCGTCTCGTACGCGGGTGCTCTGGGCTGCCAGTCTGACCGTGTCACTGTGCGTCTGACCGGGTGTCTGTTGCGTCTGCACCGTGTCTTGCGTCTGACCGTGTCTGTGCGTCTGACCGTGTCTGTGCCGTCTGACCGTTGTCTGTGCGTCTGACACCGTGTCTGTGCGTCTGACCGTGTCTGTGCGTCTGACCGTGTCTGTGCGTCTGACCGTGTCTGTACGTCTGACCGTTTCGGTACGTCTGACCTTGTCTGTACGTCTGACCGTGTCTGTGCGTCTGACCCGTGTCTGTGCGTCTGACCGTTTCGGTACGTCTGACCGTTTGGGTACGTCTGACCGTGTATGTGCGTCTGACCGTGTCTGTGCCTCTGACCGTGTCTGTGCGTGTGACCGTGTCTGTGCGTCTGACCGTGTCTGTGCGTCTGACCGTGTCTGTGCGTCTGACCGTGTCTGTGCGTCTGAACCGTGTCCTGTGCGTCCCTGCCCGTGTCTGTTGCGAATCTGACCGTGGTCTGTGCGTCTGACCGTGTCCCTGTGCTCTGAACCGTGTCTGTGCGGATCTGACCGTGTCTGTGCGGTTACCCGGTGGTTGGGCGTCTGACCGTGTACTGTGCGTCTGACCGGTGTCCTGTGCGTCTGACGTGGTCTGTGCGTCTGAACCGTGTCGTGAGTACTGACCGTGTCTGTGCGTCTGAACCGTGCGTATGTGCGTCTGACCGTGTCTGTGGCGTTTGACCGTGTCTGTGCGTCTGACCGTGTCTGTGCGTCTGACCCGTGTCTGTGCGTCATGACCGTAGGTCTGTCGCGTCTTCGACCGTGAATCTGTGCGTACTTGGACCGTGTCTGTGCGTCTGTACTGAGTGTCTGTCGCAAAGTCTAAGGACGTGTCTGTGCGTCTGACCGGTGTCTGTGCGTCTGTACCGTGTGCCTGTGCGTCTGACCGTGTTCCTGTGCGTCTTGACGTGTCCTGGTTGCGTCTGACCATTGTGTCTGTGCGTGCTGCCCGTGTTCTCGTGCGTCTGACCCGTGGTCTGTGCGTCTGACCGTTGTCTGTGCGTCTGAACCGTGTGCTTGCGTCTGACCGGTTGTCTGGTGCGTCTGACCGTCGGTATGTGCGCTGACCGTGTCTGTGCGTCTGACCCGGTCTGTGGGCGTTGACCGTGTCTGTGCGTCTGACCGTGTCTGTGCGCTGACCTGTGTCCGTGCGTCTGACCGTGTCCATTGTGGGGGTCCTAACCGTGTTAAGGTGTGCGTCTGACGTGTAAATGTGCGTCTCTGACCGTGGGTATGTGCGTCTGAACCGTCTGTGGCGTCTGACCGTGTCTGTGCGTCTGACCGTGTCTGTTGCGTCTGACCGTGTACTGTGCGTCTGACCGTGTGTCTGTGCGTCTGGACGGTGCGCTCTGAGACCGTGTCTGGTGCGTCTGACCGTGTCTGTGGCGTTCTGACCGTGTCTAGTGCGTCTGACCAGTGTTTGTGCGTCTGACCGGGTATGCTGCGTCTGACCGTGTCTGTGAGCCTGACAGTGTCTATGTGCGTGCCGCTGACCGGTGTCTTGTGCGTCTGACCGCTGTCTGATGGCGTCTGAACCGTGTCTGTGGCGTCTGACCCGTGTCCTGTGCGTTCTGACCGATGGTCTCGTGCGGTCTGACCGATGTCCTGGCGGTCTGACCGTGCGTCTGTGATGCGTCTGACCGTGTCTTGCGTCTGACAGGTGTCCTGTGCGTTTTGAGCCGTGTATGTGCGTACTGACCAGGAGTCTTGTCTGAACGTGGTCTGTGCGTCTGCACGGTGTCCTGTGCTTTTCTGAGCCGTCGTCCTGTGCGTCATGACCGGTGTATGTGACGTCTGACCGTGTCCTGTGCTCCTCTGACCGTGTCTGTGCGTCTGACCGTGTCTGTGCGTCTGACCGTGTCTGTGCGTCTGACCGTGTCTGTGCGTCTGACGGTGTCTGTGCGTCTGACGGTGTCTGTGCGTCTGACCGCTGGTCCGGCCCGTTTCGGATCTCTGACCTCTGCCCGCTGGTCGCCTCTCAGTGAACTCGACACACAAGGAGGCGAAGGAGCACTACGCCACCAATAACCTGCTGTCCGACACGCTGCGGTACCTGGCCAACGAGCTCGCTCTGCTCAACTCTGTGGCCGAGAGCTATGCGGCGGCCAGCGGCTCGCCGCAGGGCAGAACCGACTTCCTCCAACAGCTGGACAACATCGTCATCAACGTCAGGAACACCAGAGCCAGGTGCGGCCGGCAAGGGTGTCGATGGCTTCGCGGGTCGGAGGGGAAACGGAGGGTTTGACGTGGGGTTAGAGGCAGACTGGGATGTTCCGGGAGCTGGTAGAGGGTCGGAAGCTGACGAAGGGGTAGGGTAGGGGCAAGATTCGATTCCAGCAGCTCTCCTGGTAGAGTTACCGTTTTCTGTGCAGTGTGCAGGGTTCGATTTCAGCAGCTCTCCTGGTATGGCTACTGTTTTCTGTGCAGTGTGCAGGGTTCGATTTCAGAAGCTCTCCTGGTATGGCTACTGTTTTCTGTGCAGTGTTCTGGGTTCGATTCCAGGAGTTCTCCTGGAAGGAAGAAGACGTTCGTCGTAGCGAAATTTTCCTTATAGTTCCTTACTCCAGTGCTAACCAGTCCGCTCCGCTGGGCGATTACAGGTTGAGTGGTGGTGCTGGCCAGTGATAAGCAATTAGGGATTGATAACCCGTACTACCCGTGTCGTCGTAGGTCTATAATACGTTTTTGTACCCATCATACACCCGAGTCTCCTGGATGGTGTCTCGTATCTCCTGGATGGAGGCACCCTACCGAAAAGAAAACCCCCTCTCCACTCCTCCCCGCCCAACCAGCCCGTGTCCTATGGATGGAACGCAGTGCTAATTCACTGGCATCTCCGGGATGGAGGTATCCGTACCAATTCTGCACTTAAACTGGGACTGTGCGAACAGACACACTTTCTTTAAATAGTGAGTTAGATTATATAGTTTATTTATTAAATTTCCTTATTTCGTAAACGGGAGTTAAATAACGTTAATTTACAAGCCAGAAACTTGCGTTAATTTCGTGGAAGGTCATGTAAATGAAGTATCCGACATTTATGTCACCGATTACCTTGAACTACTGATCCTAGATGATTGTACGCCCAGTTTTCAAAACAAATTGAAACGCCAGATTGTGTCGTGTGTCCTCTGGCTTTTATTTCCTTTGTTAGTTGCCCATTTATCGGTCATTTGTTTGCGGGGAAAACTGTGTGAAACTGCCCAGTGTCATACACAGCGTATTGTTTTACGTATGCATAGCGTAATTCCCACGACTTTGTTTGGTTGTGGCCAAAGAAAATAAATATATAATTTTAGAAGAAAAAAAAATATCACGTCCCACCGTCCTCCCTGTTTCCCCTACATAAATCATACCGCGCTCACTCTTACATTTATTTCATTCACTACACCGACTAGTTCCTCATCCCGAGCCTACATGTTTTCCTTTCCCCTTCACCGGTTCCTCAACTAGCACCAGGTTTCGTACTGATTTCGTAGTGTCTCCGAATTCTAACCTGTTTGCTCATACCTTGGATAAGACGTTCCCTCTCTTAGTTAGCTGGGATATTCCTTACCATGTCAGCAAAGAGGGTTGGCAGTTTGCCACCGTTACATGCGATGTTTTACGAACCTTGACAGAAAGTGAAATCGCGAGTCCTAGATACGCCCGTGATGATTCCATCGTTCGGAAGTGAAAGGTTTTTGAGTGAAGCCAGAGTAATCAAGGCATCGCATTGACTCCGCCCTTTGTTGCTTATGCCTCTCCTGTCCCTCTGTTTCTGGTATTCCACTGTTCGTTCGACTCGTGGATGAACTGTCTCCCTCCACTTCGGGTGTCAGCAGCTTCTGTGCTGCAGCTTTACTTAGCTGTCTCTCTTCCTTCTCCGCCCTGTCTGTGGAAGAGCACCTCGCTGGTCGCGTGGAAAGTGTACGCTGAATGTTATGACGTAAATGTGAGTTTTACGACAGGCACTACGGTACGGTGAACTACCCCAGACACCCGTCTGCGAGCGTGCGTGTACAGTGCGTGGTCCGGCCGCAGAGTGACTGTATGTCTGTGTGTGCAGGTGCTGGTGAAGAAGCAGGCGGAGAAGCGGACGCTGGACGGCCTGACTGCCGATCTGGACAGTCTCAGGGCGCTGGCTCGCACCTACCACGCCGTGCTCAAACAGTTCAGAGACGAGTGCGCACTGAACGAGACGCTGGCCGCCGCCAGGCCAGAAGGCGCAGTGCAGTGACTACCAGCAGTGCAGTGACTGCCAGCAGTGCAGTGACTGCCGGCAGTGCAGTGACTGCCGGCAGTGCAGTGACTGCCAGCAGTGCAGTGACTGCCGGCAGTGCAGTGACTGCCAGCAGTGCAGTGATGACAGTGACGTAAGGCGGGGCGCAGTAATCACTGCTAGCTGGTCTGAGTCGACCTGGTCTGAGCGCGACCCATCAGCCTGGCCTCAGCGCGACCCACCAGCGGTCGATCCTGTCGTCGGAGGGTAGCCTCGACGAGGCGAGCTCCATCAATTTCTGGCCAGGAATATAGTGACAGGATTTTCATGAGTGCCTTGGCCCTTGATTTCTGGCCAATCAGTGTCACTTCAAATGACGGTATTCCAGCATTATCATCCAACTGCAAACCATGTTCCATAGCTACTCGTATTAATATGTAACTGCCTATGATCTAATCTCGTCTTGGTCTCTTGGATGAAATCATGGGCGGTTCAATGACTCAAATAAGTGAGTCATTGGAAGCTTTATTTGCTATGGGCGAGGCTTTTTCAACTTTTGAAGAAGAAAACATAATTCAATTGAGTTCCATGATCATGGGCTTGTTACAATAATGAAGTTCGACATCGACTCGTCGCTGTGCGTCCCGTGTCCATGACGAACTTTAATCGTTGGACTCGCCTATGAATCTATAACTCTGCCTTAGCACTGATGAGTACCGGCTGTGATTATTATTCTGTACGTAATCGTGGCTTGTTTTGTTATCTACAGTATAGTTCAAGTAATATGTATATTGTATATGTCGTGTTTTTGCAGAGTGTGGTCATAGTCAGTTGAGTGTGCAGCCGGCTCTCAATGTTATTAAATGACTCGATGATACAGTGCCGAAAATATATTTGACAAATCTAGTGTCAAAATCCATTATTATCCAATTGAGCGCCAAATATATATCTCTACAGGCTAAATCCGTATTTGATCACACCACAGTACAGCTAGTTGACTATAGTTTCATAATTTCCATGCACGAGGTTCGTGTCTTTGCTATGTTGAGATTAGTCGGGCTATCGCACGCCAAAATAAAACATCTATCTACAGCACACCCACAGCGCCCGTACAGCGGCCCGAGATGCCGTCTATCTGCAGCTCGCCGGCGGCGCCCGTACAGCGGCCCGAGATGACGTCTATCTACAGCACACCCACAGCGCCTGTACAGCCCCAGATGCCGCTCTCTGGGAGATTGTGGAGGCCCACATTGGCCAAAACAACCAAGACTTAACACTAAACTAACCACCTAGGCGGAAAGGGGACTCGCACTGCCGTATAATAGTAATATTCAGAAGAAAGCAAAAGCGGCGCTCTCCGTCCGGCTCACCAGCGGCTGCCCGCGGCTGGCGCCTTACACTAACGACTACAACATCTAGTACCGCGGCCTCCCTCCCGCCGCCGCAGAGTACCCAAGCATCTAGTCTAACATCACGACAGCGCTGACACCCGTGGCTGCTGCGGCGACCGCCGCGCAGCACATCACGCTGGTCACACGTCCAGCTGACATCACATTCATACACCGACGCGCGCGGGCGGGGGCGGGCTCCATCCCGGACCGCCGTCCTCCAGCCCCGGCGAACCTCTGCCGACATCGTGCGATTAGGCTTTTGTACCATAGCCGACAAAACATATAGACGACGTCCTGCTGCCGTTCACAGGACAAGCGGGTACACTGGGCGTGCGATGCCCGTGCTCGGCCGCGGGCGAGCTGAGTACAGCGGGTGCGCGATGCCCCGCCGCGGCCGCTCTCAGCTGGTGCTGCCATCTAGTGGCAGGAGCACGAGCTGAGACGCTCCTTCAGGCGCTCGTTCTCACGCGTTATCTCCTCGAGTGATTCGCGCATAGCCAGGTTCTGTGGACACAGCAGGTTCAGAGTCAGCACCGGACGTGACAACGCCGATTATAGCACGGGGCACGGCCAGCCACAAACAGATAACGATATCGGCCACAAATTACTGATAGTTGATACACAATTCGGACACAGTTCAATTAACGCAAAACTGGGGAAATTTGTACTGGGGGAAATTTACAAACTGGGAATACGTATTTCACCAAAGCTTTCGAGGACCACGGGTCCAAAGGTCATGAATGTACAAGTTTCCGTAATCGTGTCGGTAAGTGTCGGTCGATTGGCCGCACAGCAAGACGTGGGCATTTTACAACACGACCGTTAATTACCAGTCGTGACATCGAACTCACTTCGCGACGCATGCAAACAGGACGTGGGCTAGTCACATCATGCACGCCATCGACACGGTCCTGCGGAATGCGGCCGTTACTGTCTTGCATGACCATTGCCGGAAGCAAAACAGTGTTAATGTAAGGCCTGGTCAGCACTTGCATTCAGTCTCTCGCACGCAATCTTGCATTCAGCTTACACGTTGAAGGAACTGGCACAAACATACAGATAGCATCGACTCAATGCAAATAATTTTGTTGACAC
Source organism: Semibalanus balanoides (assembly GCA_014673585.1). Classification (NCBI taxonomy): domain Eukaryota; kingdom Metazoa; phylum Arthropoda; class Thecostraca; order Balanomorpha; family Balanidae; genus Semibalanus; species Semibalanus balanoides. The sequence continues at coordinate 37,354 of VOPJ01014167.1, forward strand.
GTTCGTAATGTAGCTTAATAAGTCGATTTTCGCTGAAATGGCCGTCCGTCCGTCCGACTTCAATCAATAGCTCACGATCAACTATTCCCACCACTTACATATTCACACCGAATTAATTCATGCTTTGACCTCTACACACCATCCTACTCGCTTCCACGGCCTTCCACATGAAAGGATGATAAAATGAATGGCCAATAATTGCACGGCTCTGTGCAGTAAATAAATCTAGCTAAGACGACATCCAGACGGAATGTGTCGTCAGAAAGCCTGGCTGTCGGAGCAGTCACGCGAGGAAGTCAAGATGGCTCAAGGTGGCATGGCCGGCCACTATAGCCGATAGTTCAATCACCCACCGTGCCACGGAGACGGATAACAATGTCATTATCTACCGCTCCCCAGCGAGCAATATCAGTTACCTGCCGAGGCTCAGTGAGCTCACGGGCGGCACAACAGAGCGGCGTCGGCGGCCAGAAGCGGCAGAAGCCAGGTCGCCTGTGTGCTGTTCAACTCCTGCGAACCCGGAAGTCTCGCACCAGCCCCCCTCCCCCACAAACGCGTCACACCCTCACCTCCTTCTCGAGGAAGTTGGCCCGCAGCACGATCTGGTTCTCCTTGAGCCGGCGCGCCTCTCGGGACCGCTTGGCGGCGTAGTTGTTCCTCTCGCGTCGCGTCCAGTACTTCTGGTCCTTGGCATCCTCGGGAACCACCTGGCGTTGAGCGGGGACAGTCGGGCCGAGTTAGGCGGGGTGACTCCTATTCGGCGACTCAATGCGTCGCTCTGGTTCGTGCTCACATAGAGTTCACATCTGGCTCGTCCTCACGTGGCCGAGTCAGGTGTGAAGATACCCGCAAGATGACACTGGTCAGACCAAAGGAATACCCAGAACAAAGTGTTCATAAAAATATAAAAAGGTGAATCACACCTAACATCTCACAGCGACTGATTCAACTTTACGTCGCCATATGTATGCTCCATAATAATGTCACGATAAACTATATAATCTCGATATTCGGACATTTTGCTCGAAACGTCTTCTGTAATGATGCGGCACTTCTTCGCAAAAAAAAAATCCTCTGCTCACATATCAAAGCCACCATATGGCACATCCTCTTACGAGCAGGGTTGGACTTTTTGCCATTTGCCGGTTTAAACCGGCAAAAAGTGGCAGAAACTAAAATGGCCTTATTGCGTGTTCATAACATTATTTGTAAAATAAGTGAATATTCCTAAAGCAATGAATAATTATAAATATAGTGTCAGTTGCAATGTAATTGTGAATCTGCAATTATTGCATTAACCAGATAGCCCAGCAGCTGGCAACACAACTTATTTGCACTGGCTTATATATGACAAGAAGTGCCAACTGCCACTTGACCCAAACTGAGATTGCTGAATGAAACGTAACAATTAATAATAGACTTTGATTTTCTTTTTGGAGAATAACAAATTTAAACTTTTAAAAAAGGTATCTGTACGTTGAGCACCCCGTCAGCCCGTGGCAGCGCTGATACCTTAGGTCAAGTGATCATGCTGGTTGAGCAAGCAATTTGTCGTTCATTTTTGTGGGGGTTAAGCACACTGGCGTATGCCTTTTGGCCACACAATTATAGATAAGCTTATCCGTTTGCATCAAGGAAGACAAATATATTGTTGTGTGTTGAAGAACAGGCATGTCAACAGTTATGATAGGAAGATAGCAGACCAATTGGGTTGAGTACCTTGGTTGGTTGAGAGTATGCAACGTGCATCAATATGGTAATTGTTGGGTCTGCTGCCCATTTAAAGGCATATATTGTGGAAAATACTTCAACCTGCTAAGTTATTTGGAAAGAGACAAAATATAGCAGGCTTATTGCTGAAATAGGTTGAGCTAAATGCACTAGAATGCTTACATTGGTGTGGTACAAAACAAGTATCAGATTTGGCTCATTGGAGTTTTTGCCACTTTGCCACTAGGGGCTTTTGCCAGCCGGTTTTAACCGGTAAAACACAGTGGCAAAAACACCTTTTGCAACCCACTCACACACTGCCAACCCTGCTTAGAGCCCTAACCCTACACCTGCCCCAGCCAGAACGGACCTGCTTCTTGGACTTTTTGCACATGGGCTGCGGCTTGAGCTCATCGTCGGAGAACTGACGGGTCTGCGGGTCGAACTCGACGCCGGGCGCCGAGGCCAGTGCCAGGTCGGCCGGCGACACGCGGAACTTGACGGGCACGCGCGACGAGTGTGCGGCGCGCTCACGGCGCCCAGTCGGCTTCTGTTCGGAGGCTGGCGAGACAGAGACAGATAACGCCGGGTCAGCCGGGTCAGCCGGCGGCGACGGCGGCGGCGGCGCGCGGGGGAGGCCGCGGCGCGCTCCTCCACTGCCGGCCGGCTGCGGTCTCACTGCTGCCGGCAGACGGACCTCGGTCAGACGGGGTCAGGTCAGACGGGGTCAGGTCAGCTGGGTCAGGTCAGCTGGCCGCTGGGTCAGGACAGACGGGGGTCAGGTCAACTGGGTGAGGTCAGACGGGGGTGAGGTCAGCTGGGTCAGTCAGCTTGGGGTCAGGGTCGTCAGCTGGGTCCAGGTCAACTGGGTCAGGTCGCGGGTCAGGTCAAGACGGGGTCAGGTCCAGCATGGGGTCAGGTCAGACGGGATCAGGTCAGCTGGGTCAGGTCAGCTGGGTCAGGTCAGAACGGGGTCAGGTCAGACGGATCAGGTCAGCTGGGTCAGGTCAGCCTGGGTCAGGTCAGCCTGGTCAGGTCAGCTGGGTCAGGACAGCTGGCGCTGGGTCAGGACAAGACGGGGTCACGGTCAACTGGGTGAGGTCAGACGGGTGAGGGTCAGCTGGGTCAGGCTCAGACGGAACGCGGTCAGACAGGGTCAGGTTCAGCTGGGTGAGGTCAGACGGGGTCAGGTCAGCTGGGTCAGGTCAGACGGGGTCAGGTCAGACGGGGTCAGGTCAGACGGGTGTCAGGGTCATTCTGGGTGAGTCAGCTGGGTGAGGTCAGACGGGGTCAGGTCAGACGGGGTTCAGGTCAGCTGTAGGTAGACGGGGTCACGGTCAGCTGGGTGAGGTCCGCTGGTCATGGTCAGCTGGGTCAGGCAGACGGGGTCAGGTCAGACGGGGTCAGGTCAGCTGGGTCAGGTCAGCTGGGGTCAGGTCAGACGGGTTCAGGTCAGACGGACCTCGGTCAGACGGGGTCAGGTCAGCTGGGTCAGGTCAGCTGGGTCAGGTCAGCTGGGTCAGGTCAGCTGGGGTCAGGTCAGACGGGGTCAGGTCAGACGGGGGTCAGGCCAGACGGGGGTCAGGTCAGCTGGGTCAGGTCAGCGGGTCCAGGTCAGCTGGTCAGGACAGCTGGTGGAGTCAGAGCGGGGTGAGGTCAGCTGGGTCAGGTCACGGACCACCGGTCAGACGGGGTCAGGTCAGCTGGGTGAGGTCAGACGGGGTCAGGTCAGCGGGGTCCAGGTCAGTAACGGGTCAGGTCCAGACGGGGTCAGTAAGACGGGGTCAGGACACTGGCGCGGGTCAGGAACAGACGGGGTCAGTCAGACGGGGTGAAGGTCAGACGGGCAGGCAGTTGGGTCAGGACAGACGGGGTCAAGGTCACTGGGTGAGGTCAGAACGGTCAGGTCAGACGGGTCAGGTCACTGGTCAGGCCAACGGGGTAGGTCAAGCGTGGGTCAGTTCAGACGGGCAGGGTAGACTGGCCGAGGCCAAGACGGGGTCAGTCGACGGGGTCAGGTCAGCTGGGCGAGGCCAGACGGGGTCAGGTCAGACGGGGTCAGGTCAGCTGGGCGAGGCCAGACGGGGTCAGGACAGACGGGGTCAGGTCAGCTGGGCGAGGCCAGACGGGGTCAGGTCAGCTGGGTCAGGTCAGCTGGGCGAGGCCAGATGCAGACAATTTGATGATACACTGACAGAGTCCCGAGTCGCGAATCCAGAAAGACGCAATAAGGAGGAGCTGACTGCATCGAATGATTCCCGTGTCAGGCAACCGTGGTGTGATGTCCTGAATTCACAGTCGGGGACCAGATCAACACAGGACCAGGGTCTTAACTTCTGGTTCTCAGGGTCGTGGCACAATACAAAGGATCTCGAACCGATGATCCAGGCTCGTTGTCAGAAAGGGTACCGTTCTCCCCTAGCTCCGCTGATCAACAGACGAATGTACGGTCAGCCCGCAGTCGCTGTCACCAGTAACTGCAGATGACAGTCGCTGTCACCAGTAACTGCAGATGACAGTCGCTGTCACCAGTAACTGCAGATGACAGATGCCGGCCGCACGTCCGCTGAGCCGTAAAACCATAGCACCGTGCCAGGCGCTTCAGTTGAGACAGACGACTCATCGTATGTAATAGTTGACCCAATGTAAATGTAATCCTCGCGTCGACACAGTGTCAGAGGTGGCATAGCACATATTTGTCACAGCATAAAAGAGATAATAATTAAACGCTGTAGGTATAATATCAACCTAAACTGAGCAGCCGGTTGCACTTTACTCACCGTGTGCGGCCTGCTGCTGTTCTTGCTGTTGCTGCTGTTCTTGCTGCTGCTGCTGCTCAATCTGATGATGTTGCTGCTGCTGTTGGTGCAGCTGTTGCAGCTGCTGCTGGTGCTGCTGGTGCTGCTGTGCTGGGATCGGTGACGGCAGAGAGCCCGAATGGTTCGGTGATGGCAGAGAACCCGAGTGGTTCGGGGACGGCACAGAGTACGACGGAGAGGGCACCGGCGACACGAGGCCCTCGGCGAGCAGCGGCGGCGTCACGGTCCGAGCAGGGCTGACGGCTGGGGTCGTCAGCGCCGCCGGCAGCAGGTCGTTCTCGCCCAGGAAGTCAGACAGGTCCAGCTGCTCCAGCTGTCAGACATACACAGGTCACACAGGTCAGCTCACAGGTCACATAGAGGTCAGACATACACAGGTCACACAGGTCAGACTCACAGGTCACACAGAGGTCAGACTCACAGGTCACACAGAGGTCAGACTCACAGGTCACACAGGGTCAGACTACAGGTCACACAGAATTCAGGCTCACAGGCAACACAGCGGTCAGACTACAGGTCACACGAGAACAGTCAGACTCAATCAGGTCAACACAGAGGTCAGGCTCAAAGGTCACACAGAGGTCAGACTCACAGGTCACAGCCGAAGTCAGGTCACAGGTCACAGAAGGTCAGACTCACAGGTCACACAGAAGTCAGACTCCACAGGTCACACAGAGTTCAGACTCAACAGGTCACACAGAGGTTCACACTCCGCAGGTTCACACAGAGGTCAGGCTCACAGGTCACTAGAAGTCCAGGCTCACGGTCACACAGAGTCAGACTCACAGGTCACATCAGAGGCAGACTCAAGGTCACACAGAAAGTCAGGCCACAGGCACAGAGGTCAGACTCATGAGGTCACACAGAAGTCAGACTCACAGGTCACACAGAGGTCAGACTCACAGGTCACACAGAGGTCAGACTCACAGGTCACACAGAATTCAGGCTCACAGGTCACACAGAGGTCAGACTCACAGGTCACACAGAAGTCAGACTCACAGGTCACACAGAGGTCAGGCTCACAGGTCACACAGAGGTCAGACTCACAGGTCACACAGAAGTCAGGCTCACAGGCACAAGAGTCAGACTCACAGGTCAAACAGAGGTCAGACTCACAGGTCACACAGAGTCAGACTCACAAGGTCCACACAGAGGTTCAGGACTCACAGGTCACACATGAGGTCGCACTCCGGTCACACAGCAGTCAGACTCACAGGTCACACCAGGGTCAGACTCACAGGTACAGCGAGGTCAGACTCACAAGATACACAGCGGCAACCTTCACAGGTCACACAGAGGCAGACTCACAGGTCACACAGAGGTCAGACTCACAGGTCACACAGAGGTCAGACTCACAGGTCACCAGTGACACGGCACAGCAGAGTATTGTCAAAGCGCAGGTGGTCCTAAGAGTTCGAATAAGAGTTGACAGAACCGACCGTGAAGATGTCTGGTTCGTAGGCTGCGCTCCAGTCAACAGCACACGGAGAAGCTTGATCTAGGTTCAGACTATGCCACACGTCACAGGCTCCAGTGATAACGACCAAGGAAAGGCCGAAGGTGTCGCCAGATTCAGCAGATTTAGGCAGAAGTAACAGGTCGGCATAGGCAATTTTCGTGGAATACAAGGAGGAATAAACACCTAAGACCCTGAGTCAAAACGGGGATGGACCAGGACAAACTTGGTAACTAGCGAGTGAAAAGGATATAACCAACTCAGGCACAGGGGACTGAGAGCGAACATCCAGTATATTCCGCATAGAGTTTGTTTGTTTATTGGGGCTTTAGGGCGCGTCGACTGCTAGGGTCACTTTGCGCCCATATTTCGCATAGAGAAAATACAAATAAAAAAGCTAGCTTGAATATATCACCTGAATACAAAATCACTTGAACATATGCAATGTATCCCTGCTGACACCTGAGCAAATTTGAGCCACAACCATAATTTTGAATATATAGCAAATATATGGGTCATATTGCATTGCTACAAGTTTCCTAACCTACAAGTGGCGAAACCAAAAGTCAAATTTGGTGTTGATTGCATGAGCGTCCTAGGTATCCTATGTTAAGCAACGCGTCTGTCGTCACCAAGGACCGTGTACCGGTCGTCGGTTGCTGCACACGCGCACCTTGACCGGTTTCGCTCTCACCTTGAAGTCGGCATTGTTCGGAGAGCCCCAGATGTTGGGTCCGAGGAAGGCGGCCTGGGCGTCCACGCCCGACCACAGGCCGATATCTTCCTTCTCCTTGCTCTCTGCGGACGGGACGGGACGGCCAATCAGTTTAACGTTCAGTCATCATAGGTGTGCCATCATAGCCATCAGCCATCAAAGGCTCGTGTGTGGAGAAATCGACAAAAAACAGCAAACATACCCGGCCGTGGTGGGATCAAGAAAATCTAGTCACGGCCGAAACAGTTATAACTCTAATACCGTGGATGTTAAAGAGTTATCTCGCTATCTTTGTACAACACTTATTGGAGTCACATGAAACCCGTAACTAAAGACAATGACACTCACAAGTCACAAATGGGTATACGCAAAACGCAACTTTGTCATCCGTCGCCATGCCATTCGATAATCCAAATGATCGCGGAACAATGTTTGAAGACGGGATGGCGGTTGTCGACTGTTTAGATCGGCAAGGTCATAGACCTTTCGTAGACCTTGAGTTAGAGCTAAACAAAGTACAGCTGCATGTTTTTGCGTAACTCCTAGTCTGATAAGGCGCGTAACTCCTCGTCTGCCAGTCGTACTACTAGTGGCGCGCAAAGCAACAAGACAACGCCGAACAGTTATGCCTGGTTCTCAACATCTGCACCTTTAGAACGGGTCCAGACTCCAGACGCGATGCCCAGTATAACCGCTGAAACGAGGTGTGTAGTATGTACGGTATTCACATAAATGAATTATTTGGTCGATGTAACGGATGTTTAAAATTCAAGGCTGCATCGAAGGTTCATGGTCATTGGAACTGACGAATTACCATAAGTCAACAGTCGGTGAGCACAAGTGAGATGTCAGTGCGATGTTTGCCGCCTCGCCACTAAAAGTCAATGACGTGTTCCGCATTGCATCGAACTTCACTTTGTCATATGCAAACGCTGTGGGTAAACAATACATCCCCTGCAAAAAATGTCTGACATTTATCTCTCGCAAATTAGTCCATCGTGAAGACGGCTACTACTAAAACATTTTAAAACATTTTAAATTGTTTTAAAACATTTCGCGCAAAATATGCAATCGTGAAAACGGCTATTTACACCCGAGTGTTTACAATTTTTTTAGTGTGCACAATCTTCGAAAATATTTTGAAAAATATAATTTTATATTTCATATTTAACCAAATCCGTGATGCAACAAGTGATAAATCTTAGGTAAGTTAGATTTATCATACTTTCCAAACAAATTAGTTAAAACAAATGATTCACTAAAGAATCATGCGTGTAAAATGATTTAAAAAAAAACATGTGTCGCATGACTTTCGTAGGTCTTCAGCACATAGTGACCTATCGTGAACTGACCTTGACCTTTGCCAACAATCTCACTTTAGCTCATGCATGTGTTTATATCTTTTAGAGCACTTTGTGATAATGGTCGCAATCGAGGCTTTATATGGAAAGCATGCTCCACACACTCAAATACTTCGATTTTGACCTTTGACCTGCCAGTGCCCTGACATGCGACCTCAATTTCAAAATGTAGAGTATGTTTTAGACGCATCCCATTCATACCTTTCAAATGCCGCCTTGCGCGTATCGCTGCGATGATTAGTTTGGAAGGTAGCCAGGGGGCGATATCCGCACTCCCCCAGTAGTCAATTGTGTTCGGCTGAGAGTTGAGACTCCATTCAATGGCGGATTAACATACAGTGTAGGTGAACAGTGTGACAACCCTCCCCCCTTCCATTCCCAAGCAAATCCTCAATAAAATCGCATCCCCCCTACCCCGCTAACTTAACAGTACCCTCACCCCGCGTTCAGAGAAAGTCCACACCACATCGATACCCCCCCCCCCTCCACGTAATTCCACACCATGATGTCCCCCCCCCGTCCTTCGTGTGAGTCCTCCACATGACGCGGGGTCGTAGGTGGGTGACCCCGAGATGCGCCGCCGTAAGGATGCAGCCATCGATTTCTGCTCTGACCGCGCGTGGCGCCCCCTGCACGGCGGCGGCGGCGGCCGAGCCTGGCCCTGGCCCAAGGCCGTTGCGCCATACACCCCGAGGTCATTACATAACTGGCGTTTGACAGCGCGGTGGCAGCGCCGCTCGGCGCTCGCTCGCGTGATGCGGCGGCCGGCAGTGACACGAGCAGCGGTAGGTCGAGCGCACCGCCGAGCCACGGCCGGCAGAGTGACACGAGCGTCGGCAGTTCGCACGCGCCGCCAGCCCTGCCGGCCTTCCGCTGCGTCCTGCCGGTAGTCGCGCGTGCCGCCGACCCCGGGTGTCCGGACGGTAGTCGCACGCGCCGCCGAGCCCGGGTGTCCGGACGGTAGTCGCGCGCGCCGCCGACCCCGGGTGGCCTGCCGGTAGTCGCGCGTGCCGCCGACCCCGGGTGTCCGGACGGTAGTCGCGCGCGCCGCCGACCCCGGGTGTCCGGACGGTAGTCGCGCGCGCCGCCGACCCCGGGTGTCCGGACGGTAGTCGTCAGTCGGGTTGACAAGTCGGGTGCGGCTCAGGCATTGTTCGCTGTCCGGTTCTGCCCAATGCCCATTCTTAAGCCGATAATAATCCCGCACGGCCTGCAGAGCTCGCATAGCACGGCCAGGGAGTGAAGGCGAGACAGGCAGACCTGTGATTTATCGGCGGGGTTGTTGGAAGGGTGACGCTCGCTGCCGCCTGCCGGTCGGTCCCAGTCTCGTATACAATGACGCAAGGCATAGATTACACTGCAGCGACAGAAAGATGGAGGATAAGTACACCCATTTGCGTCAGCCCGGTTCAATGCAGCAGCAGCAGCCTACTCCAAGAGTCATCGGCTACAGCCGGTCGGGTGTGGAATTCCCGTAAGACAAACCGGTTTTGGGCATCGCAGGTGGCGCCGTAAATACCGCGGATGAACATTAAAAGTGCTGAGAATGACTAAGGAGCAAGACAGAGACGAGGGCACTGGGACCGCGGAGACTTTATCATACATAATCGAAGAAATCGGGGATTTTGCTCGGTAGTCAAAGAACGTTATATTATCGCCTAGCATCTTGTCTACAAGTCACTCTCGATCAAACTCGCCAGCATGTCAGTTAACTGGCAGCCTGGTCTTAGATGCAGACAGGTCTGAGGCAAAGCCGTATATCTCCGTTCAAGAAAGGATGTAAGCCTCCCAATTGTAATGGTCCCTTTTAACCTAGTGGGATTGCCTAGCCTGGTAGACATCGAGCTAGTGGCTGACAGTTGGGGCATTCCATGACAAATCGACCAAGCCATAACACCATACATCTCAAATTGCGATAAACCTTTGGTTCGGGGGTTAGCTGGGCCGTAGATTCTCGCTGTGCAATTTACAGCCACGTCCATCGAATGTTTATCAGTTTCAGCCTACAGCAACTTTATAATGTTATGCAATGCAAAACTATAATTTTCCACGGGACAAGGACATCTCCTGGAAGTGCAACATGTAACTTCGAAAAGCAGCCTGAATTCCAATTACCAGGTGCAAAGCACTACGTAGTACGTAGTACGTGGTACCAATCTCCGGCTGTGTGTCCCATTACAAATTGGACCGTCAGATAGTAGATTCCGGAACACAAGAGAGCGGGGCGTGCACACTTGTCAGTCGCACGCTCCCCTCCTGATATTGATGTTGCTACGTCGCTGCTGTACGTCGTGCAAAGTTTATCGCCCTGCCGACGTCAGTATACACAGGGGGAACAAATAGCACGAAAGACGCCGCAGCAGCGCCGCTAGCAGTCGAGGCGTGACGAGCAAAGGTGTGTACGGTTAACAAATAGCAACCGTAACCACCCGTAACTGAAGGGATCGAATCGGCAGCCAAAACGTAACAAACTTTCCAAAACGTAACAAACGTACCTGTTGAGTGTTCAATAACGGTGTCGTTTTTAGCATAACAAGTCAAAAGGCAATTGGTAAAATGTATGGAGACAGAAGAGTCAGGAACGCAAAATCTAAAATAGGTACTCACAAAAAATGTGATAATAATCTTGGTAACATTAATTTCGTATATATTGCCGTTGCTGTTACCCGCATAGTTTATGTGTTGATGACTTCGATTGAACGGAAATTATATATGAAATGTGTGGCAGAATTCTCCTCATTTCTGCGAGGACTAAACAATGTCGTCATTAATGATTATATCTTAACGTCGAATTCAGCCGCGGAATGAAGATGATTGAGGTTTAAGGGCGGGCCGACAACAAAGGTCACATGCCGCCCAATCAGCCGCGGAATAAAACCATCGCTACCGTAACCTCGTGCAACCATAACCGCCCGTAGTCGTAACCTCGTGTATCCGTAACCACCCGTAACCGTGACCCTTGAGCGGAAACACAACCGTAACCGCGGTCAACCACGGTTTAACCGCCCGACTGTACTATTGGTTCCAAAATAAGCGTCCCGCTGGGTTGGCCGGCGCAGCAGTTTAAGGGAATATACCGCCTTGAGAAAAGTTTGTGGATTGATGTAGATGAGTGCCCAGATGAGTGGCTCTCATCTCCACCATTTTTCATAATTTTTCCAAGGCGTTATACTCCCTTAAATTTATGTGCCGGCCAACCCAGCGGGACGCTTATTTTGGAACCAATAGTACACCTCTAGTGACGAGCCACATTCCAATGGCACAGCATCATCCCCCTCAGACTCTGTACAATACATGGCCATTGGCCAATGGCCGTCTGCAACTACACCGATTGCACCATCGGCAATCAATCAACAACGCATAGGTTGTGCTTCACGCCAATTTCGAACCGACGCGACAAGCGGCGATTATCCGCACTCAAGATCTCACAGCTACGCTAGGTAGCTGTAAACGGCGTATTGTTGGTTTCAAGTTGAAAACATGCTTCAGTGACGCTTTTATATACTAACAGTACCGTACAATCGTATGTTACTACCATTTTGCCCACTAGGACTGGGGCGAAATTTGGTCACGTGGGAGGAGTCCGCATCACTGTGGGGGGCATTGCTTCCCGCCCATTAACATGCTATCCGCGGGCTTGCATGCAGTAAAAAGCGTTAGGTGACTGAAGGAATTCTGCAAGGCTATCGATGTATCATATATATATTATCTATGCTCGCTCTTGTCGAATTTATTCAGTTCACTGCGTGGCAATCATTCCACTGGGGCGGCAATTGTCTTCACTGGGGGGGGGCAATTGCCCCACCGCCCAGTTAACATGTTTATCCGAGGCCTGTACAATAGTCTATTGTCTACAAGGAGCAGGAACCGGGGGGCAGGGGGCAGCGCCCCCCCTCCTCACAACTTTTTCGAGGATGGGGCGTCGCCCTCCCCAACTTTTTAATGAGGACAATCCCTTTAATAAACCCCTTTTTAATGTTTTTTACGGTTTCTGATTATAAAGTCGTTGAGAGTAATCACTCAATGTGGAAGGTTAAAAGTACTTGTTTGATCATTAACGCTTGAAATTCATAGGTAGTGTTGTTAGTTAAATGCTTGTCTAGTCGAATTTGAGGCTGTTAGCCATTTTAAGATAGTTATGCATAAAATTGTGCAAAACTCAGATTTTTTAGGATACATCAGACTGTTTACGTCAACAAATCCGTTACAAGCGATCTAAATCCATATGAAACTTTAAATGACGTAATGACGTAGCATTTCAGAGTTTTACACTAGTGAGTACAGTTACGATGCAATGAAGGTGCTGATTTTGCCACCTACACATATTTGTTTCTCTTCTTGTGTAAAATCTTCACACAAAAATTGTTAAGATTTGAACGCTAAAAGCAAGTTGAATTTGGGGTGAAAACCAGTTTTAAAATCTGAGACGCCATTTTAACGCAAATTGTCTTTCCTTTTTCACGTTTTTTTGGTTCGCCATTGACTTCAACGCTCGATTTTCACGACTTTCAATATTATTGTTTTTTTGTCACGAGGATATCAGCCCGTAAATATTCACTGACATTTATACAAATTTGTTTCATAAATTAGATAGATTAAGACCTATACATGAATCAAGCCATAACAAATTTAAGGGATGCACTTTGATGTGGGCTGCCCTTACAAAAATCAAAGGGGGCACGGTGCCCCGGTGCTCGCGCCCGTTCCGCCGCCTATGATTCTTGAGGATACGCGATGATACCAGCCGATTCCTCGGATCAATGTTATCATCGGGCCCCATTCCTGAAAACCCAGTTGCATTTTGTAATAAGTGACCCCTCATGGTCAGCTGTGGTCATGCCGAAAGGTCAGCCAACAACTTTTAACGTTAGACTCTCGAATAAATCCAGTAAGAAGAGAAACCGCACCATGTATACATTAAAATAAAATCGTATATGTAGACTGTCTCGACAGAGACACGTTCTCCCAATTTGCAACATGCCCTTATTTGGGGTACCACTAGACAGAGACTTGACCTGAGGTCAAACTTACAAGTTGACTTACCCTGCGGTCAATGGTCATCGTGAATATGATTCAGAGCGCCTTGAGAGACGACAACACGATGTGCCGTCAACATTTAGTGCCTTAATCCTTATTAGTAAAAAGGTTATTTGTTTAAAAAAATTATTTGGCCTACATCAGCCTTTGGACCTTTTGATGATCTAAAAGCTTTAAAATTTTAACCTGAAAATAAAGACTTAAATTTGAGAACAGCGCTGGCGATTTGCCATAATCAGAGTGAATATACCGACGATGTATCTTTTCGAGACGGATGTGCGAGATGGATATCTAGAGTCTATTAGTTCGCTTTGAGATTTGTGGGGGGGTTCTGAGCGCAAGAGCCCTGCAAGTGGAAAATCTGACCATGAGACCTCTTGGTAACTCTCATAAATTTAACTGTAACAGAAATTACCGAAATAGTTTCCAAATACTTTTTTGACGAGCTTTTGAATGGTGTCCCCTCCCCGGCACGGGCGAGGTGGCGCCGAGCACGGCAGGCGAGGATTAAACGCATACCAGTCAAGAACTCGGTACCTATTGATTCATGTATTCCGACTTTGTAAGTAATCTTGTATCATTCTTAGACTTGTATAAGTATCAGACTAAGACTAAGACGGATGACCCTTAAATCAGGTCAAAATCATCCAGGTTCATGCGCAGGTCAAACTACTGGTTACGGTCATTTGCGTGTATGGCATATTTAGGGTTATTTTTTGCGCGTCTAGGCGTGAAAAATGACGTTAAACAATTAGTTTAAAATAGCTCATCGTAACGAAGCAAAAACGGAAATTGCATTTTATATGCATGGTAATGCCGTGGAAAAGTGGTCGATTTCGTCTTGGAAGTCAGTTTATTGTCAGAAATTTTTAATGGTATCAACTGAATTGCCATACCGTCAAAATCTCGTCGTTTTGTTTTTATTCTAAAAATTCGTCATCTGATGCGTTTTTGTGATATTATTTTAAGCATTGAACAGCTTCAGAAAATATGAAAAAAAAATAATCAAAATGTCAATTTGTTTTCCTTCATAAAGATAAAAAAATCGAGAAGTAAGTTTGATACGAGTCTATTAGTCAGTCAATTTAAGTCCAAAATGCCTCCTGTTGTGGCCGTCGGGCGAGTTGTGTGTGTGTAACTATAGCCTAGTGACCAGACCAAAAGTGAGTTAGTTCAAGATCGGCCGAAGAGTCTGCAAAGTGTAGACTGAAGGATTTCAGGCAGTGAGTACTCGTTGGGCGCAAGGCTAACGGAGCCCCAGACCGTATTCGTGATCAGGTACTCCGTCACTCTAGCATGCTCCTATGTGCGCAGTAGACAAATATGCAAAATTAATGAGGTTGTTGTTATCTTATAGTCACAGTGCACAGAGTTTGCGCCTTGCTTGAAATGTGTCGCACATGTACACACTGAAGATGATCAGTGGCTTCGGAAATTATATAGTTGGTAGTTCTTGTTTTTGAGCATCTCGCTGTTAGACGGGGCGAGCACCGGAGTAACGATTGTCGTCCGTTAGGGCCTAACTGAAGAACTTCCCGATGGGATCTGTCCCTCCGATCACACTCTCATGAACACCGGCCCCTATATATATTGGCGGCCGTGACAATAGCACAGTGTTCCGCTCAGCACCGAGCGGCGCGGCCGACTATTGTCAGAGACTGTACAGTGGGCGGGCCGGCCATGAAGAAACTTATTAAGTAATGTGTCCAGCGCTGCCAGGGACAGCTTTCCTGATTCCCCGTTTCCGCGCGGAATTCCCTGGAATCCCCGACACGGAAAAGAGTCGAGAACAAACGTTCCCGGGGATTCCGCAAAATCCCCACAGGAATGTGCGGAAAGAACGCGGCCAAGATATGAAATTTCTTATTTCTCCAAGGATATCAATAAATTACCCAAAACATGGTCATATTCATATTTATCAGCTCAAGATACCCATTACTGTCACACTTCACGAGATCTGTGACGGTGAAATATTCCCCTTTATCTGTCATCAGGCCCGCAAACCCAAATTACGCAAGGTGAATGGGTCATGATTGTTCCGTGATGATGATGATGATGATGATTGGGGTTTAAGGGCGGGCCGACAACTAAGGTCACATGCCGCCCACATGATTGTTCGAATTTGCATTTCCAGCCATGTTTCGGGTAAAGCCTGTCTCGGTACGAAGCGCAGGGACGTAAATCCGATGTTCAGACTGGCGCCGTTGTGACCTTCCCTCTCCTGCCTGGCAGCCACCAGCCGTCCGTGCCCTGCAGCTCGGTGCACCAGCACCAGAGTACCAGCAGAGCCGGCTGCTGCGCGGGCGGCCGATCTGTGCGAAATGTCGCCGGGTCGCGGCCGAGCAGACGAAGGCAGCGCGTGGCGGAGCGAGGCGGGCCGGGCGACGGGCCAAAGCAGCTGACCAGACGCCCGGCCGCCGACGAGTCCACCCGGTTTCGCCGCGTGCTGTCAGACGACAGCACGCGGCGGGACTCGGCCGCGGGACGCGCCGCTATCAGGGTTTGCAAATTTAAGCCAGGGTCTGGTTTAAACCGGTTTGACCCTTGTCCGTACAGCGTACGATCACTGCGTGACCGTGCACGGGGAGGGGAGGGGGGCTGGCGTTTCGCCCCTAATTGAGCTAGAGCTTCGATTAAAAAACGGGCATGTTGCTTGAGACGAGAGGAAAGCATTGACACCAGACTTTGAGGTCCAGGGTCGTTAGGTGACCTCCACGGCCATGCCAATGACCCGGGTGTCACCAAATCGTGAATTTGTGTAGAAATTTAATACTAATCGAGCTAAAATCGCGAATGAAAAACTGATTATGTTTAATGGGTGCCAAATATGAAATCAGCGTCACAAAATGACATAGAAACTGTAAAATTTTAAAAAGGCCATGTCAGATAATCTGAGGTCATTGACCTCGGTTGACCCGTAAAAGCGCTCGGTGGAAAATATCATTATGTAAAATAAATCCCAGATTTGACATCAGCGTCACAAAATATCATAGAAACTTCCAGAAGCCAAACAATATGAGATCATCAGAGGTCAGTAACGTCAGTTTAACTCTGAAAAGGTCAATCGAGGTCACGATCTCGGTGGGAACGATAAATTTGACCTGGTAACACCTGTGCATATGCCCCTCAGCAACAAACTCTCGGAATTGTTCCCAGTTTGTAGAAGACATGTTGGGCAATGCTATATATAAGAATGACCGAAATCGGAGGTAGCGTGATTTTTGTTCTTTAAATTTTACCAATTTCAGTTCAAGGTCAAATCGGGTCAAATGTCATTAACTTTAAATGTTTAAGGTGCAAAATAAATGTGGGCCCATTGCCTACTGCATGCATTTTGTTTCGTGAGACTGGGACAAAAAACTTGCGAAAGTGATAGGCTCTTGAACTTTGGAATGAAATGCGGTCAGGTCAAAGTTCCATGACGTCTAGCTCAGTGACCTAAGGTAAAAAAGTTCATGTGATGACCTTACGCGTAGTGTAACATGAACACAAAGTTTCAATAAAATCGAAGGGGTGAGGTAAAAAATGGTCTGTCTTTGATCAACTGGACATGGAATGATTATTATTCGAAAAATTTAAATTGAAGCATTAACCTAAATTTGTATCTAGATTCAGTATTATTGAATGAGTTTATATTACATGAATTTGTATGAAAATAATATGTATCATGCATTATGCTCAAAACCAAGACTATACAAACAGGTGGAAAGCTCCGGCCGAAAAATAGTGACGCATTTTTGACCGACCTCAGTGAGTCTTAAATTGGTGCTTAATTTAAGCCGGTTTAAATCAGCTTGAATAATAAAACGCCACTGGTTGGCATAAATCCAATTTAAGCCGGATTTTTTTCAGCCCGGACTCGTTACGCCTAGCGACAATGGCGCGGACCCACCGGTCCAGCGGGAGATGGTACGATAAACGCGCACATCACCGCAATCGACGGACAGGGAGGGAAAGAGCGGCTTCCGGCAGCACAAAAGCCATTCAGTGCAACTGCACAGTGCAGAACAAATGTACTGTCCACTTCCTCGACACCACCTGGCCGTATGCTGGTGCTGCACGCAGTGAAATCCAATGAAACTATTTATGCCGAAAAGGGCCCACCGGGCCTCCAGGGGAGGGGTGGCCACCCCCCCCACACACACACACACACACACACCCTTGGCTACGTGCCTGATCATACGATAGCAATGTGACAACTTAAAACGTGTCCAGCAATGGGAGATGCATTCAATTCAAGGCCCAGTCCGGGTGGCTGCTAGTTAACAATACACAATGTACCACCTTGCAGCAGTTAACATACGTCATACATCCATTAAAACGATTCCAGGACAAAAATAAAAATGTCGAAAATCAAAGGAAAAAAGTCAAAGAACAAAAGCCAAATGCAAAAAGTAAAAACGGCCAAAAGTCAAAAGGACAAATGCAAATAAGTAAAATATTCACAAAGTAAAAAGGACAAAAAGTCAATACAAGGAGGCAACTGGCAAAAAGTCCAAAATATAAAAATACCATGAAAAAGTCAAATAGACAAAAAAATTAAAAAATCAAAGCCTAACGCAAAAAGTCAAAAACTCAAAAAGTAAAATGCAAAAAGACAAAAACGCTTTAAGTCCAATACAAGAAGTCAAAGCACAAAAATTTAGATGATTATGATTAGAGCTTAAGGGCACCTCAACTTTTTTAGTTATATGGCATCCATCAAAAAGGGAAATTCAAAAAGTAAAATGCAACAAGTAAAATGCGAAAAGTAAAAAAGATAACGGCGAGATAACGGAAGCTGAAGTTACTCCATTAATCCGTTACCTGCAAATATAATTGTACAGTTCAGGCAAATGCATTGAATAAGAATCAGGTTTGCTATATCCGATATCGGGCTGCTCATCACCGACTGTATTAGCAATGCAAATTGCAAGGCCACAGAGCCGGCGCTACGCTCAAAGTTCGGGCCCAGCGGTCCTTTTTCCGGAAGAACCTCCGATGGCGGAGTGCTGACTTATCGGTGATAAAAAGGCAGCTTAAAAGGCACTACCTCTTACGGATGATATCGAAAAATAAAAAATAAACAAGGTCTAAGGACCACTTATGATTTGTAATCGCCATCAAAGGCTTACCTAAGCAGCACAAATAACACAACGGCCTCGACCTCAGCCATGAATCAACGATTTTTTCCCTTTTGACTTTTGCATCTTTCTACCTTTTTTTACTTAAATACATTTTCCCTGTTTGGCTTTTTGCATCTGATTTGTATCCTTTTGACTTAGCATTACACTTTTTGTCTAGTTTACATTATGCCGTTTTTGTTTTGTTTTTTGCAATCGACTTTTATCCCATTTTACTTTTTGAATGTTTGACTTTTTTGCATTCGACTCTTGACCCTCGCACCGACGGGCGTCTGAGCCAAATTAGAACCGACGTGAGGCGGATACCCCCCCCCCCCCACACACACACACACCCGAGATCTCGAAAACTACGCAACGTATCGAGAAGCGGAAAACGGCGTTAGGTACGCCGTGACGAGCACTAGAGAAAATACTGAAGTGAATTTTTTATCAGGTCAATATGTAGGTTACCAGAGGTCAAAACAGGTCAAATCTTCCAATATTTCGAGTAAATTGAGCATTGCTTCACATAAACCAGACTAGCTCGGTAACTAAGATAGCTAGGAACGTACGGTAAAAAGCACTGAAAACCCTTAAAACGCCTGCAGCATGTCCTCAGATTTGAGACAGGGTCAATATGTGAGGCTCCAGAGGTCAGCAAATGTCAAAATTCCAAATTTCGCGGAAAAAGTGTTTTGCTAATAACTTTTTATTTATAGAAGCTGGAGCAACACTTTTGTCATCATCGTGTTCTTCTCGAGTCACGGCGCATCGCATCGGAATCGAAAGCATATCGGAATACGGCGCATCGTATCGGAAGACCTAGCTAAAATTATATATCAGAAGACCTAGCTTAGTCTAATTATAAAATTAACGTGACCTGAGGTCATGTCAAGGTCAAGTCAAATTGTATGTCACTTGATGACAATCGATAATAGAAACAGAATGGTGAAAACCCTATCACTCTGCCCCACGTAAAAGACAAGTTATTGTATAAAAACATGCCCTGGGGCACATTGGATTTTATCTCAGAGGTCACGGAAGAAAATTATAACGTGCATTCTTCTGCTTAGCTCCTAAATAGTGATATTGATGAAAACTGGCCAGATTTAGCTAGGTTAGTTCGATTGGTACGCATTTAAATTTCCTCCCCTTGACTTACGAGAGGTCACGAAATTGGATGACCTCAGTCACCGATATAAAAAATCCGAGATAAACGAGTTGTAGATACATATGTCCGTATCATACACTGTGAGTTTCAGACTATTTATTTGGTTAACCACTGTGGCTTTGGCATGATGTCAAACTTTCAAAAACGTGACTTGAGGTCACGTCATTCGATGTGAGCTGACGAAGTGACCTCGAAAGTTAGTAAGTCAAAATTTACAGACAATGTGTAAAAATGTTCAATGAACAGTTACACAAAATTTCGCAGTACTACGTGGCGCCGTTTTTTCGCTATCCACGAAACCCCTCAGGGGGGGGCGAATATCCCTCCCCTCCCCTGTCGGTGCGTGGGCTAACTTTTTACTTTTGACATTTAACTTTTTGCCGTTTTTACATTTAACCCCCTTGACCTTTTGCATTTGACTTTTGAGTTTTGACCCTATTTCACCTTTGCCTTATGACTTTTACATATTTGACTTTTTGTCCGGTTACCCATTAAAATGTCCATACAAAAGAACAGCGGTACGTGTACATTGTTACTCTTGCATGTTGATCTGCAGGCACTCATTTATTGAGCCGTTCACAAATCATTACACGTGTCGTGTAGATACGCAGGGCTTAAGCACACCCAGGTGAGACGCTGTGTTCCAGCAGAACACTGTCTCACCATCGGCAGATAGTGGTGAACAGCTAATCACCACCGGCAGAGAGTGGTGAACAGCTAACCACCACCGGCAGATAGTGGTGGACAACTAATCACCACCGGCAGATAGTGGTGGACGACTAATCACCACCGGCAGATAGTGGTGGACAACAAATCACCACCGGCAGATAGTGGTGGACGACTAATCACCACCGGCAGATAGTGGTGGACAACAAATCACCACCGGCAGAGAGTGGTGAACAACTAATCACCACCGGCAGATAGTGGTGGACAACTAATCACCACCGGCAGAGAGTGGTGGACAACTAATCACCACCGGCAGAGAGTGGGTGGATACCGACACTAAATCACCACCGGCCTAAGAATTAGTGGTGGCCAACAAATCACACCGCAGATAGTGGTGGACGACTAATCCACCACCGGCAGAATAGTGGTGGAACAACTAATACCACCGCAGAGAGTGGTGGACAACTAATCACCACCGGCAGAGAGTGGTGGACAACTAATCACCACCGGCAGATAGTGGTGGACAACTAACGAAATAGAGTTGAGGTGACGGAAGGTCGCTGGCTGAAGGCTCCGTTTGAGTTTGTTTTTTGCCAAGGTAACTTCACATGTGCGTGCGTGCGTGCGTGCGTGGGCGTGCGTGTGTATTTGTGTGAATATATATATGTGTGTGTGTTTACTGTTCGTGTGTGTGAGCATGCATGTGTTGATACACAAAGCGCATGTGTTGATACACAAAGCGCATGTGTAAAAATGACTCACCTGTGTTTGAGGGATTGATTTTCAGCAAATCAGCATTCTCTTCTATTATGGACTGAATGGTGAAGCCCATTCCATAATTGGTCTTCATGTTATTGGTGGTATCATTATTCATTTTGTTCTCTGTAAAGGAACATTGAAAAATCAAACGGAATACATTTGCAGAAATAAATGACAGGTGGAATTGGAAAAGGGAAATCATGTTTTGCATTTATCTTCTCAACTAAATTTGGTATGGTTTATCATGAAAATGATTTATGAAAATACTATTGAACATGACAAAAAAAAATGCAGCGCCAGAAATGCAGTTTTGCATTTCAGTTGCATTTCAGTTTCCTTTTCACAAAAGAGCAAAGAGAAGTGTGAGAGCACTGTGTTTAAGTTTTAAACAAATATATAATAACATATATTACACATCTCATAAATTTATTAGTCGTGGAGCCAGTTCAGCTTCATTTTTCTGTTTCAATCTGCAAGGGTATTTGGATCATTGTTCAGCTAATTGCTATGAATAAATGTGCAGTTTCGCCCAGTTCCTAAAAAGATTGTCTACAAGACAGACAATGTCATGAGGTGTCACCAAGTTGAGTCACCTGATGCTTTTCAATAAACTCGTGTACACAATGAGATGTAATTCTAGCAGATGATGTAATCTCTGACATCAGTAGGCAACAAGTTATCAATGGCAAAATATTTTAAGTTGACTGGCAGATCTAGCAGATAGGATAAGGATAAGTGATGTTTTGATTTGTTAACTGAGCATCTTAAAAAAGCGAACTCAATGTGAAAAGTAGAAGAATGTGGAATGTAACAGGTTATAGAAATATCAACCTCATTATCAATATCATATCACAGCTTACTTTCAAACAAAAGAAATAATAACAATTCAATAATTCGGAGAGTAGCTAACAGGCACATTAAAGATACTGACTCCATGACTCATAAATGTGTGAGATATGCAATATATTATATTGAAGGGAATGTTTCACCTTGTTGAAAGTTGACAAATATATCCAAGTTGTAGTCGAAAATATGGAGTAAATGCTGCTGAACACGATGACGATATTTGATTATCGAAAAGTCACTTAACTTGATATAAATTAGAAATTAAAACTTGGGATGATGACATCATTATTGACAATGGCGTCACCACGGTCTCAAAAGTAGTAAGGACAAAGCCAAGTGCACGTTTATTATAACATGGGACCATATTAGTGATGTTAGAAAACTACTAGGGACAATGACCGTATTGACCCCAGTGGTGGCGACGCCCATGATAATTGAGCTATTATGAGTCATAGGCAAAACCTTTACGCTGCCAAATGACAAATGGCACATCTTCAGACATTTCTGGCATCTTAAATTCAAACTATGGCGCATTGTTTACATCACACTCGCAGTGGGTAATCCTGAATCCAGCCAAGGATAGAGAAATACATGTCTTCCGGGCTCCAAGGACCAAGAATCTTGAAGTGGCTGTCAGCCAACCAGCGGAGACCCCAATTGCATAGAATCCCAATTTGCACGTTGAAAACTAAATTGCTTAAAGGAAATAGGTCACCTTTAATGGGTTTTGAACTGAGATCGCAGATCTGTAGAGCAGATCGAAAAATGGGTTGTGGTAAGAAAAAAAAAATCCTCGCTACCCTAAGTAATTTCGACACAGGACAAATTTAAGACACAGGACAAAGACAGGACTTTTAGAAGAAAAGAAAAAAATCAGGGAGGTTTCAGGGCTCGAAAGACTGCCCCAAGACCCGAAACAGCCCTAGAACTTCTTCTAAAAGGGGCCCAGGCCCCAGCCGCCCACTAGTCCTGTGTCGAAGTCACTTAGAGTTACTTAGAGTCAGATAGAAGTTACTCGAAGTGACTACTACCGCCGAAGTTTCGTGGAAATGAAACTTTGTCATCTTTGTCAAGTGGCCTTCTCATCCTGTGTCAAAATCACTTAGTGTAGAGATAATTATTCAGTCCAAACCTTTTTTATCTGCTCTACAAATCTGCTCTCAGTTTGAAGCCCCATGTTAAAGGTGACCTATTCCCTTTAGAAACGGATAAGTTTTTGGGAAAATAGTCTTAGTAAATTGTATTTGTTAATCATTGCAGTGGTATTCTCTGTTACAAAATACTGCATAAGAGAAATTCTTAAGTATAATTTAGGTAAAACTATGATGATATTGTGCAAAGAAGATAATTTTATATCATGTATTTTTTTTGATATTGATATCAATTGGCGGCTGAAATAATATACAGGAAAATCTGAAATTATGTATGAATGAATTTCTGTTGTAAACTGAACTGAAATAATCATGAATAAAAGCTAATAAAAATTAGTTAGTAACAGATGAACTTGCAATGAGATGTGATGTAGATAGAGCATGTGTCATACATAAAATAAATTGGACGTTGGCTTTGATGGTCAATTACATTGAACTTTAGCTTTTATGATATCTAATAGAAAAGAAGATGCATGCTTACAGAAAATAATATTTTGTTTGTTTAAGAAAGATTTTTAGGTTGTATGGTATAAATTATAATAATTAGGATTATAAATATTATAAATGCAAAGGTGTGTTATGGAAATAAATTAAATTGGTAATTTGATTTCCTGTTTATTCCAGGCTTAATGTTAGGATAAACCGTATATATAAAAACAGGATTAAAAAATCCTATTGGTAGAAACAAGACTGAAAGCTGCACTTTGAGTATCAAAGTATGCAAGCAGCTTGCAGTCGGTATGAAGTGTGGAAGCTTATCAATTTACTGATATTTTTGATAGAAATTTTATGAAAATGGATATTTATTATATTTTGGCTTGTATATATTCAGTTTATCATGCTGTGGAGGTGTTTATTTCATTTAAATCAAGGATAGAAAAATTAGCTTCTGTAGGAAGAGTATGTTCAAAAAACTTAAGGAGGTAAGGAGGTGGGAGATGTAGTGAAGAATCTATCAGGTGGGATTATAATTTTTGTTGGTGTAGAAATTTTCTATGAGTGTACAAAATAGACGTGAATGTAGCAGAAAAGAATCCCTGATATTTCTGATGATAATGATAAATAAATATTTAAATTAATATAGCATTTTTATTCAACCCAAACCATATCATAGTTAGAATAATTTATGAGGTTTAGTATCATTTTCAGTCTATTTTTGGCTACAATATTGTTGTGGCTGAACAACAAACGTGAAATAACCTTTTCACACTAGATATAATGCAGAATTTGATTTCTAATGTACGATAATGATGCCTGCATAAATAATGATAGCGTTTTTAGGATTGTAGGAAGGGTAAGTTATCTATAGGGAGAGAACAGACTTCATTGTAGTAAAACTGATTGTGATATCGAATTCATACTTTCATGCAGATGCAGAAATATGAAAAAAAATGCCCCAAAGTTTTTTTTTTTTACATTGATGCATGAAGTCTGAGTGAGATGTAAGGTTACGCATTGGCCTTCATACAACTGGTCTTGTAGGTAATAGATCTGATTGATGTTGGACTTGAAGGATTGGATAAGACAGTAGATTGCTGGCAGAACATAGATTCTGTCTAAAAAGGTGCATCTTAGAGGGTCTTTTGAGATTACAGAAATGACTTGAATGGTCATTTACTGATTCTAAGCTTGATCCGTTAGTGGGGGAGAAGAATGTGAATGGAAACAATCTATTTAGCAATATAATGACTAGCAACCAACACGAACAAAAATCAAACGAAACATACTATCTCCAATAATGTAATATATCTTCCACGGAAACCACACTCCCCACGGAAATCGTAACACAAACTGAATGTCATCGGGTGTCATTCTCAGGGTAGCAGCATCTATTCCGTAACGTGTGAACCTTGTCCATGACGTAGCTTTCAGCTCGATTTCACAAGTGGGGGTGGCCGACTTGGAGTGTTTCGACACACGTCTCGAAACCTCTTGGTCTACTAAAGAAAACGCGTTAGAGAATATTACCTTAATTGGGCATGCCTCGCTCGGTTGCTTGCCTGGATTTGACAGTGCTTAGCAGCTTCACCTTGCCAATTTAGGAGACAATGACAAGAGTAAGCTGTAAAAGACTTTTAAATATTTAAGCTGAGTGTTTAAATTCTCTCTGATCACGTAAGGTATTCAAATGGTTAGAACAGCGAAAGTAAGACCATTTAACATGTTAAATATTAAGCGCGTGACGTCAAGATTCATAAACGTCACGTCATTGGCTACCCACCCTAGACGGTCTTAACTATTGTCTAGGGCCTTGACTGGATGTGTGGTCAATTTGGCAGCATAGGGCTCATAGATATGTGCTACCATATAAGACAATATTCGGGTGCCAATATTCCAATGGTATTTACGAATCTAGTCGAAAAGTAGACCAAACGTCAAGTGTCAAGGGGTTGTCTATCCCACAATCACGATTGTGGGCAAGGGGGCACTTCGATTTCCGTCCTCAAATTGCACTCCTCAGCACAAATGTTGTTGAACGGGGGGGAGGGGAGAGTCGGGTCGTCAGCAGCGTCGCATTTTATCCAGTGTAAATTGGTGTTTGCTCAAGGCGGGGGTGACATATGTCCCCGTTTCCCCCCCTTGGCTATAGATATCTGGTCGCACGGCTATATGCGCTTATATAATATATGTGTATACACTATGCTGTATAACCACTGGCGGATCCAAGGGGGGCATCTGGGGCAAATGCCCCCTCCCCCCCCCGAACCGCCTGAAATCGGCGCAAATTTACACATTTCCTGATGTAGAAGGACATCTACGCCAACTTTAAGCTAAGAGAACGTTTATTTAGCAACGTCTAGCATGCATAAGGGCATGTGCGAATCCAAGAGGGGGCATCAGGGGCAAACGCCCCCCCTCAACCGTTGAAATGCGGCGAAATTTACATATGTCCTGATATAGAAGATGTATCCGCAACTTTTACTAGAGGAAAAGTTTATGTTAAACGTCTGCAATGCATAGGGAGCGAGATCCATGATTTTTTTATTTTTATAGCTCTTTCGGGGTGATGCCTCCAGTCCATGGCACAAAACAAATCAGATTCTGCCAATGCGATAAGAGGACGAAATGTCGGTGATTTTTTTTTAATTTTTGATGAACTTTTTTCGAGGGATTGATTGATGCCCTGCCCCACCCCCATGGCGCTAAAAACTAAATCCTAGATCCCCCAATGTGTATAACCTACAAAATATAGCGTATGCAAAAAGTGCTCTCAAAGGTATTCCTTCTAACAAAATTTCCTTCTAACTTCCTTCTAACAAAATCTTCCACATAAACAAAATTGACATTGTAAGCACAGGTCAAGGTCAGGTCACAATCAGCAAAATGCATACGAAAGTCACGCAACATATTTTTTATGGGTTATGTATACGTTAAGAAACAGCTATTTTCACAACCTAACATCATAAGATCACTGGTCAAGGTCATGTCACAAAATGTCCAAATGTGAAATTGATAAATCAAAATAAAGAAGGCGTGTTTCTAGATCAGTTTTGTCTCAGAAATTCAGCAGTGACATGTATTATTCTGTATCTGATCAATAAAAGCAAAAAACTTAAATAATGATGTCATGAGACTCATGACATCAATATTTTTTGTTTTTTTGCTTTTGACATGAGTTACTTGTAGGTAGGTACTTCAAAGCCCATAAGTTAGTCAAACACAACTCAGAAGGATATTGCTTTGTTATTTAGTTTAAATATCTTCCTTGTTTGTTTCTCCATTGTATATCTCGGTTTTTCATATCTTCACAAACATGTGTCAATTTAAAAAAGACAATGGGTTCAGAACCAAAAACTATCGTAATTCCGAGATGACCCTTTTTACTACATTTAATTTTCATTTTTTACTTTGTCTATTTTTATCAAAACTCACCTTTCTACGGATTTTCAAGCATTTATCGTTTTCCTTAAAAAAAATGCATGACACCACGTTAATAAACAAGGAGGCTGGAACCGGGGGGCGGCCGCCCCCCCCCCCCCAACATTGTCATATTTTAACATTACGCCTATGGCGTTGCATGGGAAAAAATCGGACTTTAGAATGCCTCCGCCCCCCCCCCCCCCTCCCAAACTTTCAGGACAGTTCCGGCCCCCTGTGAAAGGAAATAGTTCACTTTGGATGTTTTTGTAAACACGATTTGATTATATTTTTGAAAATACATCTTATTTGCATATTGATCAAAAATAGCCATTACATTCGCGCCGATCAGGACAGAAGACGTACATTAATTTACTTAACCAAAATATATGCGTACTCTGCAACTTCAAACGAAAGAATCGAATGGGCCTCAGCCAATCAAGATTCGAGAGTAGTCGCGTAAGGTTAGCTGTATGGCCTCCGAAGGTTCACCATTCTTTGACATGCTTTGTTTTATGGGCCCACATATACTTCCGACAAAAAGTCAAATATATTCGGCTGGAGAGCCTTTTCAGTACAGAAAACTTACAGTTAAGGTTTTTTAACACGGCCTTCAAAACTGCTATCTCAGTTCAAAAGCCATGTTGAAGGTGAACTATTTCCTTTATTAATAAATCGCCATTATCTGCGTCAGTGAAATAAGCGACTTATTCCGCGACTTATTCAGTGACGGATTGAGGGTTCAGAAATGTCCCAAAACTTGGCTCAAGGTCAAAACTGGCACACTGATCACCAATATGAACTTCGTTTTGCAGTTCAAGGTCACCTTTAAAGGAAATAGTTCACATTCAACATGGGCAGGGGCGGAACTTTATATGCGCCGGGGAGTGCCCGAGCCCCTCCTGTGCTGAGTCGGGCACCCCCCAATAGT
>VOPJ01014168.1:0-53173 GCA_014673585.1 Semibalanus balanoides
AGCTGTTTATGTGGAGTCACCGATCACCAGCTAAACGCGTGTTAGCATGTCCACTCGGCCGCTGTTTGCGTGACCACTTGGTCAGCTTATCTCTGATTACCTCTGTTGACACGACCGGACGGCGGGTCCGCAGAGACCCGGGCCCCAGCGACCCGGGCCGCTTGGACCGGCCATTGACGCCATCCAACCACGGGGAGGGGGCAGAGCGTAACGGGGGGGGGGGCAGGCGACACACCCGGCTTGCATGACCTTGCGCGGACCGCGTGGCTCGGTTCGGCTCGAGTGCACGAGACGTGGCCCTCGGCGGTCCGGGCGCCTGGTGCCACCTCGTCAACGTCACGATGGCCATGATCACATCACGTGAACGGCCGGGTTTGTATAACATTCCGCGCCCGCCTAGGTTGAGATGGTAACGTAAGAGGCGAGACGGCCTTGGGCGAGACTTTCGGATAGTGACTCGTGATAAGAAGTGGACATGGCCGTGAGGCCTGGAATGTCGGAAGGGGAGATGTCACCTTGGTAGTGTATACGCTGAGTCGGTGCTATTTCTGCATGAGTTAAAGGGCTGATCGGGTTGGGACTAAAGGCTGTTCCCGTTGTATCTCTAACATTATGTTATATCTAGCAGCGGTATATTTCGTCGAAATCGTCATTCGTTCCACTCGTTTGGAACTTGTATTTAATTAAGCGACTACAGCTATTTAAAACGTCCATTTAAGCAAAGCCCAATACTACGTCGCCTTCGCATTTCCGTACCAAACATGTATCGGATAAAAACAATGAAGCACGAAACTATCAGCAAGCATGTTGTTGTCAACATAAAAAACACGCAGAAGGACACATGTGGTGGACGGAGATCTGTATAGAGCTTGTGGAATATTACTGGCTATACCGACTCTGAGCTTCACACTGAAACGAGCAGTCCAACAATAGGGTGCGTTATCGACACACCGTTTCCATTGGTGGCACACTGGGATCCATATCCATCCAGATCCATATATAACGAGCACCGGACCTATTTAAAGCCGCATTGAATGCGGCTATTCACCGGCATGTTCCAGCCTTTTGATGTAGCCAGGGCATGCTAGCGTTTCTGCAGGCGATAAGAATAGCCTGGAAACGGAGCCTGGCCATACCAAACTAGCCGAGAGAGAAAAGAGGGGATGTGGGTCGGATGTTCCCCATTCAGCGGCGACCAGCACCATAACAATCTCCTGCCGTCTCCCCAGCTCTGCTCTCTGCTCCTGGTCCAGTCCACTGAGCGTCGGACGGGCCAGGCTATATATGTAGTCTACGCATGCTCGTTTTACACCATTTCACGCATAGGCGGATCCAGAACGGGTGATTTTGTCAGTTTGGGGGGCCAAATCCCAAAAAGTATCGCACATTTCTGAAAACTCATCGGATTTCGCTTGTTTATGCATCACTTATATCAGTAACTAATTTAAAACAAACTTTCCTTAGTAAAAGTTGCTTAGTTTTACGGTAATCTCAGGAAATGCGTCACTCAAATTTGCGCCGATTTCGGGTGGTTTGTGGCGCCATGGCCCCGTGGGGCGTGCCCCCTGGATCCGCCCATGATTTCAAGAGGTCCTAACTTCTAACCAAGCATACTCCGTTCATGTTTGGTACCAGGTAGCCGGTAGGCCATGTCCTGTTTCATTGGACATGCAGGTTAACACGTTTGAAATGTTGTTGGGCTAGGTATTGAGCAATAAGTTGAGGAGTTATCGCGTTGTTAATTATTCATTACCAAAGAGCCATCGTTAGACTTATACGATTAATCTCCGCTTTAACGCCTGCGGGGGCCATCTCACGCTGATAAGGCCGGAGGCCCGTATGACGCAATCCGCCGGGCGGCGCCGTTGTCGGGCATTGATTGGGCGAGTCCGGGGTCAGTCAGGGGTCAGGGCAGGGTCAGACAGACCGTCTGCCGCCAACAGTCGACATACGGCGTCCTGCACTTATGTCCGCTGCGAGTGAAGGCTTCTGTGAGGCTTCAATCGGGTGTCGTCAACTTCGCTGCAGTGCGGTTGTGACTTACGTGGAGGCGAGAATCAGCTAAGTCATAAAAATAAAGATAGAAAGGGGCAGAACTGTAAGCACATCCACCTTTTAATCCTCCCGACTGCCGGTCCTCAATCCCCTGTCACGCCGACGTTTACCCGGGTCTGGTTGGCCGCCTGGCCACCGGGCAAGTGACGGCCCTCGCAGCCGTGCCCCGGGAGTTGGTGGCCGTCGTTCATGCGTGGCCCTCTCGCAGCTTCGTCCGCGGGAGGGCTGTTCATGGGGCGGCTGCCCGAGTCAGCGGTTCATTTTGACCCCACTTTACCCCTTCTCCTTCATCCCATGGCTGCGCAATGGTCCGAATGGGCCGAAGCGGTCTCTCCCTAAAAAAAAAAAAAAAAAAATGTAAGCATATAATGAATGGTTTTAAAGAATTTGACTGATTAAAATAATTTTTGCTGACGACCCCCCACCCCCACCCCACCCCACCCACCCACCCAACCCTCGGTCAACAATATTTGGCTGAAGAGTGAAATTTGATTTATTTGAATCTATCACTGACGTGCGCCCCCCTCCCCCCTGAACAAAATTATGACTGCTTGTCTGCTGACGAGTGACGACACATCACGAAAACTTGCCAGATCAACTGCACATAGAAAGCGCGAAATGTTGCTCGATGGCAGTTTAACTTCGTTTAAAGTCAAACAGANTCTAGTGTGCCATGTGTTCAGGCCCGTAGCCAGCCAGGTGCACTGGGTGCAGTGTGCACCCCTGGGGATCTCCGTGCACCCACTGACTCACCTTAGTCGGTAAACCCCCAGTCTTTAAGATAAAGGACGTTCGCCGTCGAGAAAACACACATCGCCTTTGAATCCTCCCGACTGCCGGTCCTATATCCTCTGTCACGCCGACGTTTACCCGGGTCTGGTGGACGCCGTACAACAGGGCAAGTGACGGCCCTCGAGCCGTCCCCGGAGTGGTGGACCGACTTCATGGCGTGGGCCCTCCTCGCAGCTTCGTCCTGCGGGGAAGGGCCTGTTCATGGGGCGGCCGCCCGGTCAGCGGCTATTTTGACCCACTTAACCCCTTCTCCTTTATCCCATGGCTGCGCAATGGTTCGTCTGGACCGAAGCGGTCTCTCCCTAAAAAAAAAAATATGAGCACAAGCGGCTTTTAACCTTTGGCGTATAGTCTACTTGTCAGGACACTTTGTTAAAATTAAATACTTGCTACACACTAAGACTTTGGGTTGATGAATACATGCTAGGCTTAATCTAGGCTCCTTCTGATAATCTGCTAGTTTCCCTCTGGGAATTATTGTTTACCCTCTGCGAGCGTTCCGCCTGGCTACGGGTCTGAATGTGTTTGATGTCCCCAGTCTAATTTGTGTGTGAAGTACCCATATTGGCTAACTTTGCTTCAAAGCAATATCGTTCTCGCTTAGCAGCAGAAGGCAAGGCATCGCTTCGCGCAAAATTACCAAGGAGTCGTTATAACCACGACGGTTAGAATGATACGAAGTTAACGTCACAAATGTCTGGAGATGTCAACAAATGAAAATTTCGTGTTTGTCACTTAATGTATCACGCATCGCACATTCGACTGAGGTTTTTGGACAGTCCGCTATTACGTTAATTTGGCTTTGCTAACCAAAATGTACAACTGCACTCCACTTGCCTTTCTTAAAGTAAAGCTGGTTGCAGTGTAGGTACTTCTTGGTAGAGTTACAGTTTACGAAACTGCCGAAAGCGCAACCGAATGTGTAGTGACTTCCTTTGAGAGATTATGCGAGAATCAGCAATCAGAGATGTGGAGTGCGCTATCTCATTTGACCCATCAAGGCGTTTTCATATTTGTCCTAATGCCTTTATGCAAATCATGCATGAACGAATGATGGTATCGTCATACACTATAGTTCAACAGACATGCAATAACAAAACTGATGTTTATGATTATGAATGGGCTGCTTGTCGGGCAGTTCTAGAAACTGCACGCAATACAGGTATGCATTGCATCGTAGTGCAGGTAGTATTGCAGGACAGTTGCAGCAGAGCAGTTGCAACAGAGCAGTTGCAGCAGCAGTTACAGGACAGTTTCAGCAGCTGCCTGTGTAGGTAGTGGCACAGCTGTCGATAACGTCTCCCGGATTGATTTCCAGGCATCACAGTACGATGCTGTGCCGCACAGCTCAGCTGTATTGCGGAACAGCTGCAAACCAGGCGCGGCTGTGACTCGGGCATGCAGTCGCAGTCAGTGTTTGAAGCACTCGCTAGATTGAAGCGCATAGTGACAAAGTCATCGTTTGAATGGGCTCGGCCACAGGTAACATGATAACTGGAATGGACACTCAATTGTCGGCCTCTTATTGCAGAGCCGAAATAAATTGGAAACGGAGCTGTTAAGCTGATACACTTTATGTCTCGGCTCGAGCAAATGCGAGTCCAGTACCGTCATTCACTGCTGTGCTTAGCAATATGAGACCGAAATTGAGTGTCCAATCCAGGTATCATGTTTTCTGTGGCTCGGCCTATCCGGGCCTAATCACGCCTCGGAGATCGACTGAGAATGTCTAGACGCGGAGGAGTGGAGGTCTCGACTGGGTGCATGCTTATCACTGAGCTGCTGTACACTGCACAGCTACTGGTGTCAAGTAGGTCAGCATGTCTACATACAGGACAGCTGCCCCGTGGAGGGGGAGCTGTCCGTCAGTCACCTGCTGCAGCTTATACGCAGCAATTTTAAAATGTGTCGTTTTCAGCCCTGGCCAATCACACGGAAAGCTCTGGTCGGGACGGGTCGAGATGGTCATGGTATTTACTCAAGTGTATACTAGCTTTGACCCAGACCAGACACACATTCCACAACTAGACCAGCATGTCTTTGTGTCGCAGTCTGAAACAGTGAAAATGATGAGCTCTTCGAATTAGTCTACATGGAACATCGAGATGTTGACTGTTGACTGTTGAGCCCTCTTGAGATATATGCGCTAAACAGCTAAGAAAGAGTCAACGCCCTGCTGAATATACATGACGGAATCTTAACGTAATCGGGTGAGAATATGAGATTGAGATCGTGGCCCAGTAGCTCACATATGGCAAAATATTGCTTTTTATTGTATCAATTAACGGGAGCTATAATGGTCTGATTTTTAATTTGAAGGTGTTTAGTATATGTTGTCGAATTCGGTTTGATTGGTCTTCTAATAATAAAGTCGCTTCGGCCAATTCACGTCATTACGCAACCATGGAATGAATGTGAAGGGGTAAAGTGGGACAAAATCGAGCGCCGACCGGTCAACCGTCTATGGACTAACAGAGTCCGTCCGCGCAGGGCGAAGCTGCAATGAGAGCCTAAGCCACGGAGGCGGCCATCCCATCAGTCCCGGAGTGACGCTCGGGCGACCACATGTCAGATGGACGCCGACGGCCACTGGTCTGAGATGAACGTGGGCGTGACAGAGCATGGAATACCGGCTGTCGGCAGAGTAAAAGGGATATGTGTCCTCAAATCAAATCCTCCTGATTTAGCTAAATTCAAGGTAAACATATTTCATATAACCAAGGAGTTCATTTGACAGGCTTGCACCAGTTAATCTAGTGCTAGGTTACGTAAGCATCTTCGTTGTTTCTAGTTGTCCGCTGTGCTGGATTCTCAGAACTCCACATCTCGTCCTGCTTGATTGATTCACTGGGGAGTCGACAGTAAATGAAAGAGAATCGATAGATTCCTCCAATAAGGTATTAGGTATAATGAGTTTAAACTGTCAGACGACGTCGTCTCGCCAACAGGAGCCGGGAGCCATACATCACCGGACACTCATCCAAACTAATATAAACACAGTATTACCGTGCCACTGCTGGGATGACGTCATCCGTTCTCCTCTCATCCGTGTTCGGTTAGCCAACAGGAACGCTTCCTATATCCATCGAGCTTACGTTTATGATGTGATGAAATAAAGAAATTAAACTTCAAATAGGTTCCGTAGTAGTTGATGAATTTAGTTTGCATTCGTCAAGTTTGATATATGCAGTGTCAGAGCAGTCGTATTTAGGACCTCTACACACCAAAGACGTGTCATTTGTGTGCACTTCATCTGTTTGCAGGTTCAAATTGTTGCATCTCTATTGTTCACAGCTGGAGTTGCATCTCTATTGTTCACAGCTGGAGTTGCACATTAGCCTTCTTATATGAAAGGTGCTTAAGTTTAAACACATTATTAAGCTATAATGACAAATGTCATTGCGGGAGGTGAACATATTTGATTATTCATTCAACTCAAACAAGATGATCATACATGATCATGCATCTACAAGATGGAGTCGACCATTCAAGTTCAAGATTATCATCATCAATTTATCCTTTCCTTTCGTGTTCAGCTATGATGATAATTGATGTTTTGTTTTCATGAACTATTGCCACGGAGCGCAATAAGAAAATGTTGTGGGTGTGACATCCTGCATAACTGGCACCCTCCACCTCCATGTCGCCATATACGTGGTTGGTGGTGCCCTCCGGTAAAATACTCTAGTAGTTCTCAGCATCAACGGCATGGCCACCCCTGCTTATGAACTAAATGACTCCCCCTCCCAGCCCCCCTCTCAGGTTCCCTCCCCTATTGCGCAGGCAACAGTCCTCGATGTTTAAGTTCTGCTGTACAGCATAACTTCAGGCTTGTATACTAGTGTCATCTAGCAGCAGAGATATAAGTTGGCACGTGCTGTTGCTCTTGGGATAGGTTAGCGGTTCTCGGCGCCAATAGCGTAGATAACTTTTTTGGCGACCAGAATAACTCATTGCTTCGTACCCCGACTGAAGTTTAAGGTACTTACAATATACATGCATCGTAGTTACATTTCGCGAAGAAGATGTTACCTCCACACAAGCTTCAATAAACATAATTTTGCATGTATTGGTTTCAAGGGCACAAGGCTCTTTGCGATAGTATGGTTCCAGTGAGCGGCGTCAGTAAAACAGAAGCTGGGATCAATGGATGTGCATTTTCCGCTGCCATGTCGACAAATCAGTCATTATTTCTCACTTGGTTGCTGAAGCGCCATTATCCCGTCCTGAGGCCGGGATAAAGGCTGCATTATTCCAAAAGGGATAGGTGCTCCCTGTTTGAAAACCACTGCTCTTACGATTACGATTACGTAATTTACGTACGATACGTACGATTACGATTACGAACGACGATTGAATACTGTAAATCTTCCAGGTTCTCTATTTTATGTCGGAAAGGGTTCTTTTGACATATTTTGATTTTTTCATTCTACCGTTTATGAATATCATTTCATATTTTTACAATTATCACACAATGGTAATTTCTTTGAACCCCTTTACTCCTATGTTGAATTTATCCTTCTCTTAAATCATGCCACATTCGAAAGGCTTGGAATGTGTCTGGATCAGTCATTTTCGCCTTCTCGTGTGACGTAAATACAG
Source organism: Semibalanus balanoides (assembly GCA_014673585.1). Taxonomy (NCBI): domain Eukaryota; kingdom Metazoa; phylum Arthropoda; class Thecostraca; order Balanomorpha; family Balanidae; genus Semibalanus; species Semibalanus balanoides. Next base: position 7,450 of record VOPJ01014168.1, read on the forward strand.
GTGATAAGTAGAAAGGAGCACCAAATTGATATATACAGCATACAAAAGTTAATGCAAAGTATGCAGCTTACGAAGATACAGTGAACAAATTATCATTTTGCAATGTTTTTTTTCCATTAAGAGCCGGAAAGCGGTACAATGTTTTCCCGGAAAACGGTTATTCAAGGCAGCATAATAAATTGCCGACCTGTTTTAATAAATGCAACGTATATTCTCCTACATTGTAATTAAGATGTAAGATGACAAGAAACTCATAATCCCAGTTACTTTGTCAAATTAAGCTGCCGTTTCCAGTGCCGTTTACGGTAGTGTCGGCATGATCTAGTTAATGCCAACATTTTCCACTCGCTATACATAGCATGTCTGTGGTTAAATAAGAAATATGAAAATAATAACCTGTTTTCCAGAATCAGTTACTTGTACGAAATCATTTTTACGTGTTTCCTTCTTCTTTTTTCGTTTCTTGAGAACAACCCGTTATTATACAGATCAACTCAAAACAAACAAAATACGCCCGGCAAAAACAACGCACCGGTAAAAGATTCCCATACCAGTGAGCACCACTTACAAATGCCGGCGGCTGCATGCGATTATTGTCAGTATCTGTGCGGTACTCACTTTTCAGCAGGTGCAGAGTGCGGCTCTCGTTGTCCGACTCCAGCGCGTCGAACACAGCCGCGCCGACCAGCAGGTAGGTCAGAGTACACACGATCAGCGAGAGGGTGCGAACGTTTTGTTTCTTCATCTCATCGTGACCGGCCTCTGGCTCCCGGCTGGCCGGGGCGCGTCTCTGACGTCACTCAAATGTGATGTGACCTCACGGGCGTCACTGGGATGTGATGTGACGTCACTGGCGTCACTGGGATATTATTTGACGTCACTGGAATGTGGGATGACGTCGCTGGCGTCACTGACGTAATATGCGATTGGTATCAATATATCCCGCTGTGACGTCTCACGTCAGTCCACCTCACTGTGACGTGCTATATCAGTTTGTTCTCACGGTGACGTGTCACTGACGTTAGACTATCCCGCTGTGTCGCGTTTAATGATATTAGTCAGTCCCGCTGTGCGTCAGTCCGGCTGTGACGAGTCACGTCAGTTACGTCAGTCTGATCGCTGCGTCACTGACGTGTCTCCATTATCTTCCTCCCAGCATCACCAAACACGTGTCGGTGACAGCTGGGTGACGGTCTCAGCAGTAGAGTTCAGCAGTGGAGCAGGTCAGCAGGTCAGCAGGTCAGCAGGTCAGCAGGTCAGCAGGTCAGCAGGTCAGCAGGTCAGCAGGTCCGGCTGACGCGGTCCAGCGATCTCAGCTCAGCAGCCGAGCTCCCCGCAGCTCGTTGAGCTTTGTAAGCTCAGCTCTCGGGGCTCTTGGGCTGATTTATTTGGGATTGCCGGCCCTGAGCTTGTTAGTCAGGATCTCCAGTGTTAATTCCACTCAGTGGAGATTTAGCATTCGTTGTATTAGTCTGACCACCTCTGTGCCAGTTAACAAGCTCGTTCTCGGACAAAGTGTTTTGCTTCTTCTTTGTATTGGTCTGGTATTCGCTTGTGGTGCACTGTGATTTACTGGCTTTCACACCTCTTATTGTGTTCCGTTGTATGAACTCTGAAACACAGAAATCGTTGATCCGGTAAATTTTCAAGAGATAGCAAGCAGAACGTTCACGAAGTAGCAGAAATGCAAAAAATAACAGCCCTTTCCATTTTTTAAATAAATAAATATGCATGGTAGGCAGTTTGTCATTCTTCACCATCGGAGGACAAAAAGTGATTAAAGCAATATCATGTGGACTGCAGAAGTGTGTTTATTTAGGATAGTACTGGCGTCAACGGCATGTACAATAACATGTATCGGGAAGCAAATACATAATTGACATTATTGCTGCCGTCGGAAACACATCAGCTAAGATACCGAGAGTCGCGTCCACGTTCACAGCAATACCACCTCGACAGCGCAACCAACAGCACAGAGCAGATCAGCAGCAGCATCAAATCCCGAGCTGAAGATAAGAACATGCAGCTTTGTAACAACCGACAGCCGGTGCGGTTAGATTGCTGAAATGTTCCCCGTTAGATGCCATCAAAAAAGTCATCGGTTATTGTGCTGTGGCTATGTTTGGTCATATGTAGCAGAAAATCCCTTCGCTGATGCAAAGCAGATCGTATCGGTGCATCATGCTAGCTTCGCTCGTTACCACTAACGGCATCTATATACAGCGAATAATACGTACAATGACATCTTATGCACATTGTAGGGTAGCTTCACAAGCCATTATTTTTTGTATGTACCTCGTGTCAAAAAAGGTAGCCAAAAATGTAATGAGGTGTCAGGTAAGTACAACACTACACACAATACGTCAGATTGTGTCACCGCAATAGGTAGGCCAATGCTTCAGTCATCGTCACCAACGCATGCATATGAACGGCATGTGAGCTGCCAGGATAAAATATGGGAAACGGAGGCTATTCAGTTCACTTCAGTTATTTTCAAGTGCACTGAGACATAAAAGAAGCCTCTTCAATATTTAAGACGAATACAAGACCCAGTTTATTTGATTCCATGTACTGATAGCTGGTGTGAACAATGTACATGCATCGTGACACACTCCATCCCAGCCCTTGAGATGATCCCCAGATCCCGCTGTTGGTGAATATTTTCGCGCTCGGTATAACTCCATAATTCTGAATTACTTGTGTTTCAGTTGATTCGAGTCTCCATTGTGTTCCCAGCATGGATGACCTCTGTTTGGAGGCAGCCGCAGCAAAAAAGCTAGACGCCGCCGGCGGAAAGTGGGGTCATAAAATCCCAAGAATCGCAGCCTTTGGGTATCGCAGAGTATCGCACGAATCCCGGTGTGTTAGACGGTGGTAATTATTTCCCGATGAACCGGATTTAAGAGATCGAATTGAGGGATGGGATTTGAAACAATCTCGTTTGTTGATAGTTCCAATGCCATCTGACTCGTCTGCAGTGTTACCAGTGACTGACACAACAGCGACACAACGAACACATGGGTGTAACATTGTATGTGGTTGGTGTGGAAAGCTCCATAGTCCATACCAGCTTGAAAGCCGGTGTAGATAATTCACTCCAACTTTTTGTAGAATAGATGCATTTTTGATAATCCAAGGGGCTTGTATGGGCCGTGTGAACATGTAGACTGTCCGTGTCTTTAAAGCAATTCATTTTTGCACCATTTAAAAGACGAGTCGACAAAATTCGGGAAATAAAACAAAATGATAAGATAGACTGGGTGGGTCTGTTATAAGTCCACACCAACATTCAAAACATTTCTACACCCATGAACACACATTAGCTATTTTCACTAAGGATTTATTTGTACCCGGTAGTACCCGGTGGTACCTGGTAATATTTCGTGCGTTTTTGGTAATTAAGTCTAGGAATACGGCTTTTTCCAGATGATTTTTGTATCAATTGAAACTTTATGAGTTCATGTACAATTATCTGCTCTTTTAATGCGAAATTTCCCGCTAGTTGTCGTTGTATAATCAGATTCATAAACACATATTACTGGGTACTGCCGGGTTATACATGGGGCGGCGATAGTACCTGGTAGTGGCTGGCCGGCACCCCATGTGTNCAATGCTCATCGGCCTTAACAAAGCATCGCTAAGTCGGAAGTCCGCCCCATCCCGTTCGTTTTAATTTCGGAAGTCATATTGAATATAAGACACGAAGAGTGACAAAGAGGTACACGGATCAGACAGTGGTAAATTGGCATTCGCCGGGAAGGAGAGGCCGTCGCACTGTTCAGCCCAGTCGGGATGGCAGTCGACCTCGGCGACAGGTTCGCGAGATCGGTGAAAGCCGACTGTCGGTACTAAATCGGCTTGATCTTCGTCGCAAGGGATAGTTCGGGGTGCCGAGTTCGATGGTATCTGGCGACAACGACACGGCAGGGAGCACAAGCTGCCTGTGTCAGAAGCTGCGGCCGCCACGGCAGGGAGCACAAGCTGCCTGTGTCAGAAGCTGCGGCCGCCACGGCGGGGAACACAAGCTGCCTGTGTCAGAAGCTGCGGCCGCCACGGCGGGGAACACAAGCTACCTGTGTCGGAAGCTGCGGCTGCCACGGCGGGGAACACAAGCTGCCTGTGTCGGAAGCTGCGGCCGCCACGGCAGGGAACACAAGCTACCGGTGTCGGAAGCTGCGGCTGCCACGGCGGGGAGCACAAGCTGCCTGTGTCAGAAGCTGCGGCCGCCACGGCGGGGAACACAAGCTACCTGTGTCGGAAGCTGCGGCCGCCACCGGCATCTTGTCTGTACCTGCACACTGCACACTGACCGAGCCGGCAGCGGCTCACTGAAGGCGTGCGGCGCGGGCGCGGTCATTAGGAGCTGCAGCGGCCTCTCAGCTCGCCGCACAGTCAGCCGGCACCGCCGTATTCTCTCTCCGCCGCCGCCGCCGCTGCTGATACATATGCATGAGACTCGGCCCGGCGCGCCTCGGCCGGCCCTGCTCGGTGCCATTAGCCGACCCGCTCAGCGCCCTAATACCACCGTGAGCAGACGAGGAGGTGGGCACGGGCCGCTCGGAAGCCAGGCTGCGTGGCACGCGCACATGCTACACGCGACCTGCACCGCTGAAAAGCGGCCCGGAACAATGCAAGCCGAAATACCCACTTGGCCTGCCATCTAGCGGTGCCGACGCGAAGCTCGGCGGCCGTGCTGCCTGAAGTGCGGACATGTGTGGGGACGGTAATGAAAACGCCTGCGGCCTGTTTGCGTTGTGTCGGCGTGTGATTGTTGTGTGATGGATGACTGATGGACGGTCAGGGGGAGGCGTACCGCCGGGGGAGTAAGGGTGGGGGGTGAAGAACGCCGGTCGCTTCCGACGTGTCGTTTGTCAGGGGTCGCGCTCGCCGGCGTCCCCGCTCGTGGGCGGGGGACTCGATCGACATCGGTTGGTCGATCCGTGTGATTGACGGAGCAAGTCAGTCATTAGGATTTCTCCTCTGCTCTTGTCAGACGCCTGTCTGATCTCTGCTCTGCTCTGGTCTGATAGTTTATGTGCTCTCATTTCGCTCGTTCACTTGTTCGCCTGGCATATTGTTCGTTTTCTCGCTCCGCTCGTTTCGGTCGTCTTCTCATCAGGGTCGGACACAGAGAGGCAAGGGGGTCATGGCTCTCTGAAGGTCCTGAAACTTTGACATAAGCCCCGCCCCACAAAAAAACGGACTGACGTACAGTGGCTGACGGTGCGCTCTACACCTCCCCCTCCCCCCCCACATCCCACACACACACATGGTCAACAAGCTTTCGCTGAGGACTTGCTACCCCTTCTCCTGGTGAGAAACTCACGGCTGACGTCCCACTAACCCCGCTCAACTTACGGCTGACGTTCCGCTACCCCCGCTCAACTTATGGCTGACGTTCCGCTACACCCGCTCAACTATGGCTGACGTTCCGTCTCCCCTCCGCATTCAATCTTATGGCCTGCGCTGATTCCGCTGGATAGCCCGCGCTGGCTACAGCGTATGAAGCTCGGTAGTCAGTCTCCACTTCGACTATCCTTGAAGCGGGGGTAGCGGAACGTCCAGCCATAACAGTTGAGTGCGGGATTAGCGGAACGTCAAGCCATGCACGAATGGCACCGCTCGAGAAGGTATTATGCGGCATAGATCGTGTATTCGCAAGCCATGAGCTACGTGGCGGGTGGCTCGAGAGCTGCGATCGTATACGGCGTACTGTGAGCCGTGTTGAACAACTGCCACTGAATTCCCTCCCTAAAAACGGCTTGATCCGCCGTTGCTGCTCACACCGCTTTGTCTGATCTCATCCATTTGTTCGCTCATCGCCGCCTGGTGGTGCTCATACCGCTGCATCCACTCATGGCGAAGAGAGATGTCCTTTTGCGGGTTTCATGGTTCGTCAAAAACGCCGCGTCACACGGTCATCCACTGAGGCATATGCTGCCGTCCAAAAATATCAATTTCGAGTAACTGTCCAGTACCGGGAACAGACAAGACAAAATCGATAGGTGGCATCGACATAGGCCCCCGGCCCCGGGTTATGAAAGGAATCAGAAATGATGATGGCTAATATAGTACCACTTGTCCGAGGGCCCAGACCAACTGTCAGCCCGTGATGGATGAAGTGCGGGCTGGCAATGATTTCTGATATATTCGATGAATTATCGTAGCTGATATGTATCGGCTCGGCGCTCGCTATATTTCCTTGTGATTTTGGCGCCGACGTTGTTCATTGTCATCTATAGTTGAAATGACCATGCTATATATGTATTTACTTGATGCTGAAATGCATTGCTTTTGTGATGCATTCAATAGGCAATGTTTTAGTTTGCAAGGATTTTAATTATATTTCGTTTTGCTGTTGCGTTTATATTTACAGGGTGTTGCAGGTAAATTGGGACAAAATTAATTTTACAATTACGGATTTGTTACGCGAAGGAATTGGGTGAAATTTTGACATGACACTATTTCAACAATGCTCTTTCGCGTGTTATCAAAACAATTGTCTGAACACGTAGTGCAGTCATGGAGGAAAGGCACAGGGACACTATTGTTCAATTAGTCCGCGCCGGTCAGAGCGTGAAGGACATAATTAATGTTACAGGAAACCCCATATCCACCATTTATCGAACTACTGCGATTATTGGGGCTGGAGAAGATGTTGCCCGATGTCTTCATGCACGTCATGTAGTGACCGCAAGCGGAACCCGACGTTCCTGTCTGGCCTGAGAAGGTCAATGTATGTCAAACCGAGGACCCCCATGAAAATGCTGGCACGTGACCGTTAGGTGAGCAAGAGCACCAATAGAAGACCCATAGGGGAGGACCTCGGCATGCAGTCTTACAGCAGGAAGCAGCAGAACCTTGTGAGGAAGTGAGACTGGAGTGAGGAAAGAAAATTAGAAGACAGGACGCCGAAAGTTCTGAACCATCTCAAGCACCACAAGGTGACGTTAGGGTGTTAGTCGCCGAAAGAAGTTCTGCGGCTAGAAGAGGTGGCCGAGCCGCCGGAACTCCCAGTGTAATCGGCCTCCAGCCCCCGGTGAGTGTGCCTTCTGGGGATGAGGAGCAAGGCTTCCGCCTCGGTGATGGTGTTTTAGAGCCGTCAGAGCGATGATTCGGTGGTCGAATGCACCCTCACTTTATATCCACCGGGTGACTGAGGGTCAGCCCAAGTCGGCACTGCAAGATACCTGGTCATCTTGAAGGAAGCCTTATCCCCTGGATGATGACGCACTATGACCTGAACAAGGTCATGTTTAGGAAGGACTCCGCGCCAGCTCCAATGCGTCCACATAAGGGTGCAGATTTCCCGAGCCGGAGGATCCCTCTGTACGTCCCGAAGAATTATTTGGCCCTCCAACTCACCACATCCTCATCCGTCCGAACTTCTGGATGTGGGGACGTGATTGAGGAGGATCCAACTCAACACCTCAATGCCAGCGTTTCGGACCTGAATAAATCCATAAAGCAGGACAGCGAGCAGCATAGACCCGGGAGAGGCCCAGTGCGCGTGCTCCGCTTTCTGGGGCCGCATAGAGATGGTGCGGGACGCCAACGGCGGCCACATCGAGTAGGAACATATAGCATGCATGTCGTAATATGTGTGCAAAGTTTGAAATACCAGTCTCTCCATTCACCCGAGTTATATCACTTTGAATAGAGGCATTTGACATTCCCAATTTACCTGCAACACCCTGTATGTGAGGCTTTCATTTACTATATCCCATCGTCGCTCACAAGATTGGTTGTATTTACGCCAATGCAAAACACGCTGACAATACGCACATTGCTATTTCCAGAACATCAAATCAACTTGCAGACATGTTGCTTGTAATTTAGTAAGCTCTACGATTCACGAGCCACCTGCTTCAATGATGCAAAAATAAACATTCTTAAGATGTGCTATAAGATTAATGACTTTTCTAATAATGCTATAGGAAATGCATCTTAGTATGTATGTACTTATTCAAAATGGTATTTGCCTGGCACTGGTCAGTACGGCCGAACAATACGCCCAGGCACGGCGTAGCAGACAGCAGTACAGCATTAACACGGACTGGCGGCAGTGCGGCTGAGGCGCGGCCGCAGCACGGCAGCAGCACGGCCGCAGCACGGCAGCAGGCAGCAGCAAACGGCAGAGCAAACGGCCGCAGCACGGCCGCAGCACGGGCCATGCAGCACGGCAAGCGCAACGGCCGCAGCACGCAGCAGCACGGCCGCAGCACGGCAGCAGCACGGCCGGGCTGCACGCCGCCAGCTGCGGCCATCCGCTTTACGACTCTGTTGACAAAATAGGCGCGGCAGCGGGCCGGGCCGGGCGGCGGGCCCACCTGTCCGTCCGGCCACACAATGCTGCATAAATTCGGGTAACGGCCGCGGCGTCGGACGGCCGTCGGTCACGCGGCGGCCCCGCCTCGGCCGGGTGTGGGACGGTCACGCCGCATCCCTGCAGCTCGCCCCCCGCCTGTTTGTGGGGGGAGGGTCTTTAGCCGCCCCGCCCACTCCGGAACTGAGGCACCAAATCGTCACGGCACAGCGCGGGAGGGGCAGTTTTTGTCAGCGGAAAGGAGGATGGATGGAAGAGGAGGGGCGGAACTTACGCAGTAGAGATGCAAAAACATGCAGGGAATAGATCACCTTCGCAGTGTCCCTCCGCTACTGTGGGCTGTGTTTGTGCTTCATATAAGTTTATATTGCTTAGGTTTAAATTTTAGTGGTCATTAATGTGGTTGATGTCTTCCGTAATTTGGATAATGATATGGGGCAGTATACTTTGCATTTGGCGACTTCAAACGATCCATGGTGAAACAGGATCGTTAAATTATGTAATATCCACAAAAATGTTGGCTTTTGGCACATATTGTATCAATACATATACATATATGTACAATACATTGTACATACACCTAATAACACCCAATACCTTCTCTTAAGCCCTCGCTTTACGGGGGGCTGACAGGCCCCCCTGAGTTTTGTTTTCTATCTAAAATAACTTTTTACACATGCGGCGTATCTCGCTGCAATTTTCAGTAGCTGAAGTTTACAACAACTACACGCATCTTTGCATTTTTTAAATCAAAATTGGCCAAGTAGTTTGGGAGATAGTAATGTTTCCAGTGACGTCAAGTAGGTAGTAAAACGTCAAATATTAGAAAAATCGTAGAAAATAGAGTTTTCGCAGCAAATTGCAAACACAAAACGGAAATGACAATTCGTTAAATGGTAATCACGGAATTCCGAAATTTTGGTTTAAGATCATAAAAAGTTAAACAAAAACTCACTACAAAATCAAAATTTGCTAAGATTGGTAAGAAACTGGAATATGTGCGAGAGAACTGATTATAAACAACACCAAAACTAAATTTCAAAACAATATCTCTATTTTTGACTGAGCGAGAGCGATGGCTCCATAAGTGAAAGAAACTTATGACGTCATTCCTTTAAACCACTTTTTTTACTTTTGTTGTCCTGATGCAAGCAAACATATACTTTTATGTATTTCTGAGACAAGACTGGTCTAGAAGCATGCCTTTTTATTTGAATTTATAAATTTCCTATTTTGAGGTTTTCTGATTGCTATTCTGGACGTGATCGAGTCGAGGCTGCTAATGCTAATCGTCCATAGCAATTATCATCTATAGTGACAATTGCCGTGACCTAAGATGTTATTAACTAACCCAGACCTAAAAATCGATATATGGTCACATAGCGAATGCAACGAATTACAACTTGACGCTAACCAAATCATTTTATTTTCATTACTTTAATAATTACGACGGACAGAGCAAAATTGTAATTTTTGGTTGTGGTCAATCTTAGGTCATTCACTTGACCTGGAAGGTCACCCGTTGACCTGAAACCTAAAAATTGCATACTGTTCGATTCCTCACATGACAGGCAACATGCTGGTTCTTACCGCGTTGCTCCATGTTGCTTGGTTTGGAAGTTAACGCCTGTCATCCCCCCTCCCGTACGGCGAAGGTGATCAACTTTCCCCGTAATGCGATGGTTAAAATAGTGCTTTCACTCAAAATTTATATGGATACCTAATGATAGTTAACAGGATTTGTATACCCAAAAATTGCGCGGCTGAAAAACTGGCATTTCAATAGGCGTCAGGTAAGGCTCGTACTCACTTAAATGCTCGTTTAAGCCAATGATTGCAGACTCTGAATATGTATTTTAACACCATCGGTGAAAAATAAAGAAGTGCGCTAGAATATTGTATTTAAAAACGGTATAAGTAATTGGTGGTACATTCGTACATAGCACCTGGAGTTAATTTCTCAAAATATATCCCGTTTGCAAATGGACGGAATCGGTGAGAAGAGACCACCTGGAAGAGATTGTTTCAAAGGCAGCTGAGGAACACATTTATCCGCGGATATTAGGCAGCATAAATCTCACGCTATGCATATTCAGATTAACGTTCGCTGTTGTTGTGGCGCCGCCTCATCATTTACCTCAATGTTGGCATACAAAAATAGGTCTGTTTTTGCGCATGCATATTGCAGCAGCTGCTGCTAGTAAGACCACCGTGTTGATGTGCTCCCCGGTCACTTTATACTTCCCTGCCTGAGCTCAGCTGCAGAAAACAGTCTCCTTCCGTGAAGCCTAGGGCAGTTTCGTCGCCGCTGCCTCAGCAACGGGCAAAAATCAATGTCGCTATCGCCTCGCCGGCTTATTGGCATCTCTGTTCACCGTGCTAAAACCAATTTAGCCGGCGTCACTTCCCCGCTCGGCTCGTTCTCACGAGAACCCGGCTTTCCCTCATATCGCGCGGAAAATCCCGGCGGCGTGCCCTTGTATAAATATCACATAAATCGGGGGCGAAATGAGACCGGTTGCCTTTGATCTCGAGTCGAGACATGCCGGCTGGCGTGATGGTCCGCCGGGCCGGCCGGCGGCGGCGGCCGACGGTCTTCTCTCGGCCCGCTCCTGGGCACGGTAGCAGCAGCGCGCGGCGCGCCGCGTTTCTTGTTGACCCGCGGCGTCACCATTGTGACAGAGCCCGCTTAAGAGCGCACTCAAACTTTTACACCCACTCTTTGTTGTTCGGGTATCAAGCACATTCGGGCGGCTGATGGGCTTTATCTGTGCCCTCGGGCGGTTTATGGCCGCTCAAAACGCGCCGCCAGATCAGTGACGATCAGTGTCTCATCAGCCAGATCAGTGACGCAGCACGTGAGAAGCGAGTCGCAAGCCGGCTGTCCTGCGCTGGCTGCAGCTGTCCTGCGCTGGCTGCAGCTGTCCTGCGCGCTGGCTGCAGCTGTCCTGCGCTGGCTGCAGCTGTCCTGCGCTGGCTGCAGCTGTCCTGCGCTGGCTGCAGCTGCCCTGCACTGGCTGCTGCTGTCCTGCGCTGGCTGCAGCTGTCCTGCGGTGGCTGCAGCTGTCCTGCGGTGGCTGCAGCTGTCCTGCGCTGGCTGCAGCTGTCCTGCGCTGGCTGCAGCTGTCCTGCGGTGTCTGTTGCTGTCCTGCGGTGGCTGTAGCTGTCCTGCGGTGGCTGTAGCTGTCCTGCGCTGTCTGCAGCTGTCCTGCGCTGTCTGTAGCTGTCCTGCGCTGGCTGTAGCTGTCCTGCACTGGCTGTAGCTGTCCTGCGCTGGCTGTAGCTGTCCTGCGCTGGCTGCAGCTGTCCTGCGCTGGCTGTAGCTGTCCTGCGCTGGCTGTAGCTGTCCTGCGCTGGCTGTAGCTGTCCTGCGCTGGCTGCAGCTGTTCTGCGCTGGCTGCAGCTGTCTTGCGCTGGCTGCTAGTCCGTGTTCACTTCAGACGCAGTGTTATGCGTGAGAGTGCCTTAGCAGTGAAGCAATTACTTCGGGTGCTACTGGGCATACTGCGCTTAATACTGCTGCAGCATGGTCCTTTTGTTTTAAACTCTTCACGATGGTACGGACTTTGTAGAGGTTTGATGATATTTAGTGGTTTTCATTCCATTATATTCAGCTTCAGCCATAAGAAACTTTGCTGAGTAAATCACAGTGGCCATTGGAACTCCCGCCTTGAAATACTCAGAGAGTCTTAGCCACAAATGCCAAAATGGATCTTTTGACATGTTTGTGACGTGATCCGAATTCGAAATATTTGTTTTATACACATTACCGTGAAATATTCCTTTGAGTGACGTCCATTTCGGACATTGGGAACATTTGTGGCGCCATAAAATCTGAACTATGCCGACAAAGTTGCAACGAGGCTCATATATACCTGCCAGACTGCGGAGCCCTGTTCATTCTCGAAAGACGGAACTGAGTGGCCTGTCCGGCCGGCCGGTCCGACAAACTGCCTCGCCGCCGGGGAGAGTCGGCCACTCTACGTCCCTGTTGGTCACTGGCTCAGGCTGACACTAGATTCACTGCTATGGCGGCGGAATGGTGCTCTGTTGAGGTGGGTCTGTACTGACCTCAAATAGTTGCCACTCCTTTGATTTTTGTAATGAGTAAATGATGATAAGACCAAAGCTATTATGATGTTAAACAGATGTTTGTTTATATGTCAGGCTATTTAGCAGCATGCGATCTGCATGACGCTGGTTGCGTAGCCAGGAGCTCATAAATTCACTGCACATTTTAAATTAAACTCGATGCTGAGAATAAGTGTTTTTTGCCAGAAGCATAGCGTCGTTTTCATGTAGTTATGGGATAACAAACAACTAGCCGTTTTCACGATGGATTATTTTGCACGAAATGTTTTAAAACATTTTAAAATGTTTTAAAAAGTTTTTGTATGAAAGTTTTAGTATACGATATATTCCAAGAAAAATAAATTACTGATTTAGGCGATATTATCATTTTCAGAGTTAATGGAAACATGAAATGGAGCTCATTACAAGATTATGCATCAAAATTGTCCGTTTCTAAAGAAATTACAATTATGCGTCTGAGAGTCCATTCTGTTCAGTAAGCATACCGTCTATATTCCGGGGTGGAACTTTATATCTCCTGGGGAGTGCCCGCAGGCACCCCCCAATGATTTTAAAATTTTAAACAATTTAGGCCTATGGCGTTGCACATGGAAAGAACTGAGTTCAAATCTATAAAATTAACATTAGAGCCCCCCCGAGCGATTTCATAAAGTTCCGCTTGTGGCCATATTAGTTACTCAATCTGGCAGCGTCATGGATCACAGGTCTGCCTTCGCATGGCGCAATAGTGCGCTGGAAACGATTCGCTGCCGGCGAGTCCATTATGAATCAAGGGGAGGTCGGTTTGTTGAGCGACCAATAGCGTGCCCGAGATTAAAATGTTTCGGAGTCTTCTGAAAAGTTTCAGTAGGTGAAGATCTGGCATCACAATTAAACTATATGTTCATAATTATCTTGCTATTAACACCAATCCGCAAATTTTTGTAGCATACTATACTCTTACAACATATTACAAAATTCCTAGAGAGACATTTCAAAAGACGAAAAATCGTTTGCAAAAATGTTTATGTACTTAAGGATGGATACGTATACTAAAACTTTCATACTAAAAACATTTTAAAAAAACATTTAAAATGTTTTAAAACATTTTGCGCAATTAAGCTCGGTGAAAACGGTACTTTTATAAGTAAGAACAATTACAACATTGACAATTGTAGTGTAAGTCCAAGTTTCGGATATGGGTTTGTCGGCGTCATTGGTTGGGAAATCCGCTTTCTCCGCATCGGAAAAAAGTACGTTAACAGGCACAATATTGAAATTGACCTCGCTAGACGCTGTTGACATGACTCCGTTGTCCAGTCTGACAGCCGTCGCATATCGTCACATTTTCGTCAAAGGCAGTCGGCTGAACCACGACAATAAACGCTGTCAAGTGAAGAGATCGGTCCTGGCCGCCCGCAACAAAGACTTCATTGTTGTGGCGTCCGTAGAGAAACGGAGTGACTGAGTGACATAGAGATGCCTGAGTGAAGGGTTTCAGGACAATATAGCATGTCACATCAGACATCAGCAGATTCTTAGAGCTGAAATAACTTGGGAAACAAACTGCTTGACAAGCCTTGATGCTTTTAGGCTTTTGCGTTGCGCATTATCTAATTTATTTAGTTCAGATTTGATGCCTCGCGAGGCTCTCATATTTTGCTATGAGCTGGCTGGGTAAAACATTTCTTGAAAATACCATAACATAGGAAAGGCTTTCATCCATTTCAAGTAACGCGTCGGAAATCATCGTTCGTGTTGAAATCTTGCTATTTGTATGTGCGTAACGAAAATATGTGGCGTTGTTTTAAAACCCTTTATGATACATGACCAGTATATGTCTCCTAAAACTCAGATCTGCTCCCGATGATGGAGTTTTGTGTAAAAGCATCTTCAGAATATGTGTGTCTATTTCAACATAGCGACATAATGTAGACAACTCAAACTTGTATCGGCACTATCATCATACATGTGAGGCCGACGCTCGTGCAGTTTATAATACAAGTAAGGTGCTGATTTGTATAGCGATTATGCATTTATGTATAGTTGAGGATTGACCTGTTTGCGTGTTCAGTACCATATGCACAGTCGGTTTATGCATCTTCCCTTTTTAGTTTCTAAAACTCTTCTAATTTCACTTGTGTAGATGAAGGACTGATTTAAGGGAGCATGTGGTACCTACCTAGGTAGCTGCCGCATGGTCCTCTAGAAGGGAAATTAGATGAGTTTTAGAGACTAAAAAGGGAAGATACATAATATACCGGCTGTACAAATCAGTATCACAGGCTGTTACAAAGGACTTTGATCAATGGATCTTTAAATATGAACGATGCATGATTTCAGTCCAATCTAAATATATTTCAGATCAAAAGTTTCGTTTATAGCAAATGTGTAATACCGTTGATTGGATTGAATGTTTGATCGTTAAACTGCATAGCGCATCGCTTCAGTTTCGCAAGCACGGCGAACCTCTCTAAATTGGCTTGAGCTGAAGGGTGAACTGTGTTGGCTTGACACCAACTATTTGCTCTCGAATGGTGTTCACTCCTGAAGGTCGTGCGTGATATGAGTATTGCTGTGTCAGTGGCGTATTTATAAATCAACCAAGGGGGGGCACTCACTGGCGGAGCCAGATTGTCTCCGTGGGGAGCATCTTTTTGTTGCAAAACGGCATCCCATTTTTTTCTCCGCGGATTTGGGCCGGTCACCGTGTTTTGATATTCGAGCTAAAAAGTACTCTTTTTCGGAAACAAATCGATACTATTTTTTATTGTCTCGGAAAAACAAAACAAAAACGCAATATTCCGTAGCATATACACAAATAAGTAATAATAACGTTTATCGCATACAAACTCGCAGGGGCGTCACCGATAATCTTTGAGTGAGGGTCGGCTGAAATGACGAAAAAATGTACCTCTATTTTGTATGCGTGTATTTAAGCCTTTGTAACATTTTTTATGTGGATTTCCATGCTTTAGTAGGTATTTAGTTATTTAGCGACTTTTCGTTTGCCTTTGCCTTTTCATTTGCCATGATCAGTTTCTAATTTTGAGGTCTTCTGACAGAGCAAAATCGTTTTTCTAGACATGGTCGAGTCGAAGTCATTCACTTGACCTGGAAGGTCACCTGTTGTCCTGAAACCTACAAATTGCATACCGTTAGATTCCTCACATGACAGGCAATATGCTGGTTCTTACTGCGTTGCGCTATGCTGCTTGGTTTGGAAGTTAACATGGGGTCGCTTTAGGACCCCCGTAGGACGAAGGTGAGAAAAGCTCCCGTTGGGCGAGGGTTAAATATCCCGATTGTAGACCATTTACAAATTTGAGTCTTCAATGACATCCCCTCTTGGCCTGCTATATATAATTGAGAACAAGCATAATTTATTTAATCTATCTTCATAAGGCAAACTAGCAATGCAAATGAAAATGTACCACTTGTGTTGCCCTCTATAAACTCTTTCTAACAACCAGCAATCTTTCTCGTATGCTGAAGATCAGGTTTGCACACAATACTACAAATGAGCTCTAACGTATGCAAAATAAAGTTGTGTAACCAGTAAGACGCCTACGGCGAAGGACGAGCGAGTCCGAATAAATCCGCGTCAATTTATAACCCGTCCAACGGAGGTTCGTGCCCTTGACAGAGCATGCTTTTGCATTATTTTCGCTGGGTGTTGTTTTGCCGTCGCAAATAGACTCCTGAACTAAATAGACTTTGAACTAAATATGGTTTTGCAGCGTTATTTTAACATTTGCATTTAAAGCTTCAATGTTTGGTAGGCAAAAATGATTTTGGGTGGGTATTAGATGGATTTGATTGCGCTTTACAGCTGCATCATTTTTACGTTTAGCACCCTTTGGTTTTTGAAGCTCGGCGGTTGTAATGAAGGAAATGTTATAGAATCGTCAATAAAAAATATTACAGGCAGAATTTTAACAGCGAAATACTGCAATTAAAACCTCAATTTTTGCATGCACATTTTAGAGACGGTACAGTTTTGGTCTACAGATTGGGTGTTTGTTTTCATCGCTTCACGTCCCATAGGTGCTGAGCTCTGATTTAAATTGTAAAGACGTCATAAAACTATGATTTTGCGCTTTATATAGCAGTAAATATTTGCAACGTGCCACGCGCTGCTGATCGACACATAGTGCATACGCCCCGGGCGGATTGTTTCTATACGCGTGCCTGTGTTTTGACCCGTGTCTTTATCGCTTTTGGTTGCCGAGATTATAGGTCCGGTATTGCAACGATGTTTGGCAGGTAATTTTTCGGTGGCCGAACAGGGGTGAACGTGCCGCACGTGCAGTGTGAACCTCAGATTTTGACCTGTGCAACATTGCCAGAGGTGTGGTCTCCAGCCTCACACCAAATTTTAGCTTTATAGGTCCAGCCCGTTTCTCAGCTACAGCAGGATAATACTTGCTGACACCCCTGACGCGGCACGTGTCACGCGCCATGCTGACCCATCACATGAGAAAAAAAAAACATGTATAATAATCATAATGTCAATTGAATGGGGCTATCAGAATGGCGAAAACCCTTGTCAATCTGATGCGGAGGATCAATAAGATATAAGCTTCTGACCAGCGGTCTGCGGTCTGGCCGGGTGCCGGGTTTCGGGTCGGCCGCTTATAATGTGAGAAAAATCCGGTATTCAATGAGGACTCGCTCCGCGCTTCGCGCTCGCTCGTAATGACCTCTTCACTTTTGCAGGAGACATTTATGTTAATGCCCCCAGCATTCTAAACGCTGTTTCACTTGCTTCTACGACCTGGTCTGACGCTGATAGTCTATTGTTTACCACGACATCTAAATCTTTTTCCTTTTACTATGCTCCAGTTTCTGCCCACGCATTTCATACATATGTTTACTGTTAACTCGCCCAACATGCATAATATTAAATTTACTGAAATTGAACTGCATCTGCCATGCTTCGGACCATTCAACTAGTTTGTCCAGATCTGATTGGTAAGCATTCTGATAATTTATTCCTCTAATAATCCTGATTTTGTTAGATCGTCTGCAAATTTCAAGACTTTACCGTCTATACTGCTCTCAGTTGCATTCACAAATATTTTAAAAACAATGGGCTCAGGACTGCACCCTGTTGAACCCCACTGAGAACCTCTGTCTATTGTAGTTTGCACTCATTTCATATAACCCTTTGCTGACGTTCAGAAGGTCACATTTCAATCCAATCGAGTATCTTGCCCCTCATCCCATTGATTTTAAATTGCAAGTGATTTGCAACCCTAGTCTTGTATGGGGTACTTTGTCAAATGCCTTACTTAAGTCAAGAAAAGATACAAGCTGTTTACCCTGAACAAAGCATCATTGCAAAAAAAAATCCGGAAAATTAGTTAAACAAGAACGTCCCTTGCTGTGCCCAAGAAAGCCATGCTGTGTAATGTGTATCCTTGCTGAGTTCATTTTGCTCCAAGAATTCAACAATCTTATCTTTGATGATTGATTCAAGCACCTTGCCGACCAATGACGTCAGACTAACCGGTCTTTAGTTTCCTCTTTGTCTTTATCTTCCTTCTTTGAAGTCTTTGGTCGAAAAAGTAATGTTTTTTGTCCATGAATTTCATTCAGGTCAGAGCTTCTCCGAAATGCCAGCTGAGAGCGCTAAGCTAAAGTATAAATCTGATCACTCCACTCAGCATCCAGCAGGAAACATATTTCAGACTCTGGCGGCCGGAGCTCCGTATTTGCAGAAGATAGCTGGACGACGCGTCACGAACGGGGGCAAGTGTCGCCAGAGAGCCAACGTGCCGTCCGCGGGAGTCCATGACCTTTCCAGCTCGGCCCTAAACCGGCTGCACAGCTGTTGCTCTGACTGTGTCCGGCCGCGTCGCTCGCGTGGCTGGGGACAGAAGCGACGAGGCAAGTCGCCGAGCTGAGTCGGAACCGGGCGGCGGCGGCGGCGGCGGCAGCGCGTGCTGCATGCCGATCACTCTCCAGTCGATACCCTACCGAAAACAATGCCACGCACGTAACGCCGTGGGCCCGGCTAATTACTGCACCAGAATTGGGGCCTGCGGCCGCCGCCAATGCGCTACCGCGGATGGGCGCCGGAAGTGACCTGCCCCAATAACTGCACGCGCCCGTCACTGACGGGAGGGGTGCTGGGAAGGGAGGGGTGGCGTAGGATGGGGCGCGCGGGCGGCGACGCCGCACGACGGGCAGGGCACCCCTGCCGCCGCCGCGCGCCTCGCGGAGGCTGGCGATGTGACGGCGTCGTTAGGGCCGGCTAGATTCCAATACGCGCGCTCGAGTGGACATAAATTAAAGGGGGAGTGACATTGATAGTCGGTCGACATATGGTGTAAATTGGGAGCCGGTAGGCCTCGACGTCGAGGCTTATTAGACGAGAGTAATCCGCCGAATGAGCGCGCGACGGCGGCGCCGCGCCGCGATTGTCGCGCCGAGACGGGGTTAATGTCCGGTTCTGCCGCTCGTTCGGCCGCTGACGGGGACGAAATGCAGACATTTGGTCGTCGCCGGTGGCCGGACTGGGAATGGGCCGGCGGACGCAGACATTACCGGCGCAGACATGGCCGGCAGTTGGCCATACACGGCCTGTGGAACGGAGAATGACGTGATTGCGAATCGCGGACCGGGCGAGCCGGCGAAAAATGAAGCGGAGTTATATGGTGGCTCGCAGCGGTAGGTCATTGCGTTGGATCCTCGCTCAGTGCGACTAAAAATTCAGAATGCAGACAGTATCTTGTCTGAATTTGCAGGGAGAACAGTGTGTAAGAAGGCATAACTTTACTCCTTTACTTTGGGTCAACCGTCAAATATCAGTTTTTCGATACTAAAAACACACTATCGAGAAAAATAAGGCAATTCGTGATAAGACAGGCAAAGCGCTCATATTTTTTAAAAGGAACAAATTGAGGACTAATAGATAAAAGAGGACCAGCAAAAACAATCAAAACACAGGTCACTAAGAATTGCGAAACATAATTTCGTTGATAATGTACTGCATCAAGGAACAATACAAAATAACATGTTGCAGAGTTTTCGTTCAAAGGATAAGCGTTTTCAAGGTTTCTTTTCTATAGCCTTTAATTATGTGTAATGTATTATCGATATGGTGTCGTTTTTAGAGATCACTATTCAGCATGACTATATCATTATTTTTAAATTGTCTTTTTTATTCTTTTTAACTTGCTCTTGTGTTTTATTGTCATTAGCTACGGGCCATTTGAACATACACATCTTTTACATTTTAATATAAAACTTAACTACATTGTGTTAATTCGTCTTGCATAAATGTAATAAAAACAAGCAATTCAACTTGCAAGCACTGCTGGAACAGCTGGGTCTTTTTATTGCATGGAATGACAGTAGAAAGCTTTGTGGTGTACAATAAATGTGACGTCATAAGGCCATGGTCTTAGCGATTGAGGGATTTCATGGTCATAAAACATTATCAATTGATTTAGATATGTTTTAACATTTGACGTTTGAAAAAACATATCCGCAAACATGCTGGGGACGTATATGCTGTAATAATCGGATTTTACAACCGTATATCGCGACTTTTTGTGGTACGTAAATTTGCATTCTTTCGTAACAAGGACAAGGCGCACCAGTCTGCAAATAAAAAGTCCGTTTTCTGTAGGTAATGATCAGCCATGTTCAGACCTACCCCAGATCTATTTAAACCTGGCCATCTTTATAGCCGGTATTTACATAGAAATGCACCATTACCCAACCAGAAGGTATCTTAATCTAAGACGTGTACCAATCTCAGATCCTCATTCAGCCCGCAGAGCCCGCTTAATAACCCGGGCATTAAGTGTCTTTGGGTTCTGAGGAGGGTGCCTTATGCATACTTTTACAGCGGCGTGCCGGCTGCGTGGCGCCGCCTCCAGTTCGGGTGGCTGCGGGAGATTGCAGCTCGGCTACATTCGGGCTGAATACAGCTGCGCCGCCTCTGCCGCCGCCGCGCCGCTTCTGCCGCCTGCTGCTGATGGCGCGATGGCGGGAGGCGGCGAGGAAATCGAGACGGAGACGGGACGCGAGAGACGAAACGCGGACAATTTGTGTCGGACGGAGATCTTAGGGGAGACGTGAGCTGCCTGCCGTCTCTCTCGATCGTGTGACTGATGACTCGGGAGAGGGTTTCTGGGAAGTGGGACAGAACAGAGACGCGGGGAAGTGGCTGGGGGAGAGGGGGAGGGAGAGCAAGACGTGCTTCGCAGGGGAGAAATCGGGAAACGTTAGTGGTGTGTTGGAAGAAAATGAAGTCGAGAGAAATTATACGATTCAAAGCAACCAAGAATTCGTGATTTTCTTCGGACGCACTCCTCGCGTTGAATTAGCGGTTTGGGACGAAACTCTGCTGTGAGGCATTCCGAGGTCTGCATTCCTAGCTGGGGTTAATTTTACGCCGTATTTGTGCTGATGTGTATACGGCGCGGCGTATAATGGCGGACGCCGAATCACGGCATAAATTTCCGTCGGCAGTTGATCTAGTCGGGGAGCAGGCGGCGTCGAGCCGGCTCCGGACCACAGGGAACGCAGCTGTAAATTCGCAATTATCTCAGCCGGCAATAATACCACTGTTTACGGAGCTGTTTTCGCGAAGCGCGAGACAGCTCATAGCCGGGGGATGCTTTTCTAATTATTTTACAGCCGCCCTTAGATCCCCATAATCTCAACCGCTTCGGAGCACGTCAAAACGGGATCTGCGGCTCCCTATAGTTGATCCTGGCGTTCTGCACGAGCGGCAAAAACAAGTGGCTGGTGGGCGCTTCAAAGTCTGCTAACTGTAAACTTTTGTATATATATATATATATATATATATATATATATTTATTTATTTATTTATTAGTAAGGTGTCAATGTTGGCGATGAACAAGACAGCATAAAATAAATGTATGTCGAAATTCAACCCGATCGGGCAAGCAGCCTCTGAGATACAAAAAGGGGTGCTTTCGTGCACAGGCGACCCACACCTGACTGGGAAGGTGGTGGCTGAGAGGTCCATAACCGTCAACCAAATTTTGAACCAAATCGGCTCAGGCCTTCCTGAAGATATAGAATAGGGGTGTACACGTGCAGGGACCCACTTGTAGGAGGCGGTAGTTGAGGGGTCCCTAAAACACACGCCAATTTCACCCAATCGGCCCAGCCGTTGCAAAGTTTGTGTGAGAAAACACTTTTCAACACCCCCACGTGGAACGCACCACGCGCAGTGATAGTCACCCACATGAGTCGGCTCTAGTCTCAAACAGCGTAGAGTGGATGGTGCTACTCAGCAAAGAAGCCCGCTTGTCGATTGGACTTACGGTTGCAGAGATATAAGCTTCCCAAAGGCGTCGCCACGGGTCGGGTCGGGTTGGGCCGGGCTGCTCATAATCAGATTATTCCCATATACCACGGAGGGACGAGCGAGCGCTTCGTGCGTTGTCCCCCAAGTACTTTCAAATACCTCCCTGTTATATGTATTGTGTATTGCTCAGGGAGCAAAGATGACATTTTTGTTAAGAAGTTGTCCATTTGCTACATGTTTTTGGCCCTTTGTATGTATGCTATTGTAAAGGCTCCGTGACTATTCAAATTATGTGTTTGACCTGTAATAATATCAAAACGATGTGAGTAGCGGTATACAGCCGGAAAATTCATATTTCCTCTTATAATCCCGCTTCTAAGATCCGAATACACACCCTTCGATCCACTTTCGTGAAACAGGCGTCTCCATCACAGCTGGAATCAGGTTTCGGAAGCTAACCCGGATTAGTTAGTCCCAGTCACAGTAACTATTGGACCGACTCCCTGACCGGCCCACTGCCGCCGCCACCGCGGACCGCGCGTGGACCGAACGAGCAGCAGCGGTGGCTCGCGCGCGCTGCGCGGTCCCGTGCCGCGCCAGTAACGATGCCGAAACGGCCGTGCTGATGACGGCAAAAACGGTGGCCGCCGAGAAATCTGCCTGATTTCATGTTATTGTGCGCCGAAAGTGACGACAAATACGTCCGTTGACCCGTTGAGCCAGTCACAAAAAGCCCAAAACAAGCCGGGGAAAAACGGTGCCAGTCGTGCGCAGGCGGGGCCACCGGGCCGGGGGCTTCGTGTGGGTCCGTACTCCGTACCACCGCTGACCATATATTACTGTTGACTGCAGTCGCACACGGAATGGGTCATTTTATTTGGAGTGGGAGTAGGGTAGCAATGGGTGGAAACGGGGACATTAGCCGTTTTTCACGAGGGATTACTGCACTGGAAAGAATCTCAATCTTTCTGAAATGTTTAATATGTTTTGGTATGCAAGTTTGAGTATATTTATCCATTCCTCAACTACACAAATTATATATGCAATTTTTATCTTGAAATGTCCCTCAGATTTTTGTAATATGTTGGTAAGGATATAATATGTCTCAAAATTGCGGTTTGGTGGTAAATAGCAAGATCATTATTTATAGGTTAGTTGTGATGCCAGATCTCCACCGACCAAATATTTTCAAATGATTCAGAATTATTCAGATAAAAAAATATGTGGCGTGGCACGTTATTGGTCGCTCAACAGAATCCCCTTCATTTGACGCATAATGGACTCGCCCAATGCAATGGACTAGCGATCGATTCCAGCACATCATTGCGCAATGCACAGACCGACCTGTAATCCATGACGCTGACAGATTTAGTAGTATGACGGTATGCTAAACTGAACGAATGGACATTGGACACTAGACGCATATGTTCTTTAAAAACTGTCAGTTTTGTATCATAAACTTTGTATGAGCTCAATTCATGTTTCCATATAACTATTTAATGCTAACCCGTCCGCTCCGCTGAGTGATTACAGGTTGAGTGTTGGTGCAAGCTAGTGATAAGCAATTAGGGATTGATAACCCGTACTACCCGTGGCACATCCGTCGTACCTTTAATACGTTTTTGTACCCGTCATATACCCGAATCTCCTGGATGGTGTCCCTAATTGCGGTTAATGTGCACATCAGCGTCACCTACGTAGCAAATTCGCTGAAGCTGATGCGCACACCAGCGCCACCTAATTCGATGAAGGTACCTCGCTGGCTGCGTGTAGTTGAAGTTCCGCTTATATCGGGTGGGCCAGAAATAAGTACCTTCAGATTTTGTTCTATAAAATATATATTTGCATTACAGGTTCATAAACGAGGTGTCATTTAAATCCCAACGTGATGGCAAAACAGAAAAAATAACCAACGCCACCGGAGCTGCTCTCCCATCCTTCACAGAAGGTGTTCTATGTGGGCACCGCGGCGCCGCTTCACCAGCGGCAGGCGCACTTTCTTCAGGTGGAGGATGGCGTTGTCCACCATGCCCCTGGGGATACGCGCCACCGCTTGGACAATAGCGGCCTTGAGCTCTTCCTTCGTATTTTTTTCTGGATATACGCAGTCTTTGAGGTGCCCCCCCCAAAAATGGTCTAGGGGTCTTAGGTTGGGAGAGTAAGGGGCCCACTCGACGGCCGACGTTAGGCTGATGTGACGGTCGGGGAAGTGGTATCGCACCCAATCCAGGGACTGGCAGATGGTGTGCGGTGTGTGGCGCCGTCCTGCTGGAGCCACTCGTCATTTATATTAGGTGACCTCCTTCCCAGTTCATTTTAAAATGATTCCAGTTCAGTCTAGATGTAACCCGCGGAGTTGATTGTCACCGCCACGGCGTTTTCGTTCTCGAAGAAAAATGGGCCGATGGTCCCTCCGCCGTGCTCATCGCCAGCCACACCGTCACCTTCTGGCAGTAGAACCAGTATATATGCATGCAAACCAAAGACGACGGAAGAGCTCAAGGCCGCTATTGTCCAAGCGGTGGCGCGTATCCCCAGGGGCATGGTGGACAACGCCATCCTCTACCTGAAGAAAGTGCGCCTTCTGCTGGTGAAGCAGCGCCGTGGTGCCCACATAGAACACCTTCTGTGAAGGATGGGAGAGCAGCTCCGGTGGCGTTGGGCGTTTTTTTCTTTCTGTTTTGCCATCACGTTGGGATTAAAATGATACCTCGCTTATGAACCTGTAGTGAAAAATATATATTTTATAGAACAAAATATAAAAGTACTTATTTCTGGCCCACCCGGTAAGATGACGGTAATATCAGTGAGAAATGGTGTCGTGCTATTTTTTTTCTTAACACAGACATGATTTTAACTAGTAGGAGGACAGTTCGATGTCTGTCTGTCTGTCTGTCTGTCTGTCTGTCTGTCTGTCTGTCTGTCAGCGCGCTGGCGGCACATCTCCGGCTGGCTATAGCGGTGGCCGGCGCCGCACCCACGCCAATCAATGCCACGCCGCTGCCGGAGAGACCGGAGCCGGACATGACGGCGCGGCGCGCGCCCCGTGCAGCCGTCCACTCTCTGTAGAGGGAGGAGGGGAGCCGGCCGGCCGGCCGGGCGGACAGCCGACCGGCCAGCAATTGGCGAAAGTAATCACCGGCCGGGACTCAGTCTGCCTGAAAGTGGTATTTACCCCGGCGGTAATGGCAAATTCGCTTTCGGCGAAAAATGTTTGACGGAAATATTGTGTTGTTAGTTTGTCATTTAAATTATAAATGCATATTCATATTGTGCAGTACTGTTTACATAAAGCTTCCCTTAGCTGCAATACTTTGCACAGCTGTTTCAAAGATCCTTCATCCCTGCCTCCCATTGCACATGGAGATATTTTCAGACTAGCGCTCTCACGACTGAAACTTTGTTCGCTGTTACTTACCATTGTGCATAAACCACATCCACACCGTGCATAGCATCCCCACTGAGAACAGCGTGTCGTACCGACTAGCACAGTGTCCTCTGTTCGCCGGCAAACCGTCGGCCAGGGCCACTCGGAGAGAAGGGTCTCGCTCCGGCCATGAACTAAAATAACACAGCCCACTGAGAGGGCCGTCCATTCTGTTCAGAACTTGCCGCCGAGGCACCACACCGCAGCGCGTGTAGTGGGTTCTCCGCTGAGTCTGTGAAGTGGCTTGTGGTTACGAGGCGGAGAGTCGGAGTGTTGGCCCTGCCCCCGTGGGTTTCGATGTGTTTGAACAAGATTGCAATCGTGTGGAGCGTAGATGACTAGTGCTAATCCGTCCGCTGCGCTGGACGAATCTATGCTATAGTTTTATACAGACTACCATTTTGTTTACCATTTCCCGTCAAGATGGACTTAAAATACTTTACCCACCTTTATATGTGCTCGCTGCGCCCAGCCTAGTCCATCGCTACATATATACCTTGCTTGCTGTCGAACGTACTTGCCAGCGGGCGTAGGAACTCATTGTGAAAGTTGGGGGGGGGGGGGTAAAAGGCATTTTTGAAGCGATTCTTTCCATGCAACGTCCATAGCGTAATATGAAAATCCCGCAAAAACTGTTGGGGGGCAGTTGCCCCCCCCTGCCCCCCGGGGGCTCCTACGCCTGATGCGTACTTGTGTTAAGTTCCGCTAACAGATAGCGCTATTCATACGAAAAATAAAATTCGTTTATTTTTATAAAACATACATTATCTTAACGTGTAGGAGTTAAACAGTTTGTTGTTGGCGAAATGAAGGGGGCACATAATCATACCTACCACGTAGATGTTGTCATGCGATCTGCAAAAATGATTTTCTAGATAATATTCTATGCTTAAGCGTCAAACCTACATTAACATTCGAATGCATACAATATGTCAGCCAAAAATAGCAGGCTCTGTGGAAACACACGACACGACCGACAGACAGACAGACAGGCAAAGACTTATTTAATAAAACGCCACACACCATAATTCAGCCCAACCAGTATACTAACACAGTATATTAAGCCCTAAGCAGTCTATATCATCACTCTGATTATATAATTAATATATGTGCTT
This sequence comes from Semibalanus balanoides, assembly GCA_014673585.1. Classification (NCBI taxonomy): domain Eukaryota; kingdom Metazoa; phylum Arthropoda; class Thecostraca; order Balanomorpha; family Balanidae; genus Semibalanus; species Semibalanus balanoides. Next base: position 33,684 of record VOPJ01014168.1, read on the forward strand.
TTCAGGCTTTGGCTAGCGCCGGTTTAAGGTGTTACGTTTCCTCGGGTATAAACTAGTAACGCATTGGTTCTAAAACATGGAGATGTCTGTCCATAAAACGGACTCACTCAGGCCTTGATCTCCGTAGTGAATTAGTTCCATACGTTTGTGTTTGTTATTAATTGCGTTGGTCATCGATTAGCGGTCAGCAGTCTGAAGTCAGCGGTCAGCGGTCAGCAGTCTGAAGTCAGCGTTCAGCGGTCAGCAGTCTGGAGTCAGCGGTCAACGACTAGCAATCAGCACTCAGCGGTCACCAGTCCGCGGTCAGCAGTATTCAGCGGTCATCCGGATCGTCACCATACAGCTGCGCCACCAGACCGCGCCGGAATCGGGAACGGGACTTCAGCGTCTTCTGAAGACTTTGATTCGCAATTATTGGCGCTTCATCAAACTGAAATTGGACTGATTCCTTTCCAGCAAGGAAAAAAGACAGAATCATTCTTACAAGCTTTGGAGATTGCATTAGGTCGATTCCATAGGCGGTATAAGCAGCGCTAATCCGTGAGTGATCCGATCAGCGGGACCCGGCACTGCAGTGCGCCGTACTATCCCAGGGCCGATAGTGATACCTATATATACAGTATCCAGTGACAGTGTGGCAGTGTGGCAGGTGCTCCATGCCGGGCCACAGCGCGGTCGGAAGGCTGGTAGGCAGGTCGGTCGATAGCCAATCTCTCCGTCTCCGTCTCCGTCTCCGTCTCCGTCTCCGTCTCCTCTCCGTCTCCGTCTCCGTCTCCGTCTCCGTCTCCGTCTCCGTCTCCGTCTCCGTCTCCGTCTCTCCCCGCGACGTTCTTCCCTCCTCCCGTGTGCCGGCCTAATAGTCGCGCTGCTCTCTGCGCTCTGCCCCAGTCGGTCGCTCGGCCGGGTTTTATCTCGGGGCCGTCACAGGAGTCGGTCGGCTGCGCCTGCGTTTGAAGTCGCCGACAAACGACGCGATAAGCGACATCGAACCGCGGCTGGCAACGGACGGCTCGCGGACTGCCGCCTGGCGACGCTCCAGCGGCGACGCGACGGCGGCGACGCCAACCGGCACCGGGAGAGAGACGGTTCCAGCCGGTCTCCCGATTCAGACTGGTCAGAAGTGGGGCCTAGGGAGTCACTAGCAGCGGCTCCCATGGCTAGGGAGTCACTGATAGCAGCTCCCATGGCTATGGAGTCACTGGTAGCAGCTCCCATGGCTATGGAGTCACTAGTAGCAGCTCACCATGGCTATGGAGTCACTAGCAGCGGCTCCCATGGCTAAGGAGTCACTGGTAGCAGCTCCCATGGCTATGGAGTCACTAGTAGCAGGCTCACCATGGCTATGGGAGTCACTAGTAGCAGCTCCCATGGCTAGGGAGTCACTAGTAGCAGCTCCCATGGCTAGGGAGTCACTGGTAGCAGCTCCCATGGCTAGGGAGTCACTAGTAGCAGCTCCCATGGCTAGGGAGACACTGGTAGCAGCTCCCGTGGCTAGTGAGCCACTGGTAGCAGGTCCCATGGCTAGGGAGACACTGGTAGCAGCTCCCATGGCTAGGGAGTCCACTAGGTAGCAGCTCCCATGGCTAGGGAGCCACTGGTAGCAGCTCCCATGGCTAGGGAGGCACTAGTAGCAGCTCCCATGGCTAGGGAGCCACTGGTAGCAGCTCCCATGGCTAGGGAGGCACTAGTAGCAGCATCCGTAGTCAATGACTCGTTGTTGGCGGTTCTAGTGGTCTGGGAGCCGCTAGAATAGCTCTCGCAAGCAGAGAGTCGCTGATGCAGCTTCCGTGGTCAGTCAGTAATTGGTAGTGACTTGCGTGGTCAGAGAGTCACTAGTAGTAGCTCGCATGCTAAGGGAGTCGCCAGCAGCAGCTCCGTTGATTAGGGAGTCGGTAGTAGCATCTCCAGATGTCAGAGAGAGAGAGATGCACTGGCAAGCGGCACGTGCATGGTCAAGAGGCGTTACTTGCGAGCGTCTCGTGACTGCCCGTCGTTTCTCAGAGTTGTATCAGCACTGGTTAGGCGAGTTTCAGCGGCGCTTCCATTACAGCAAAAAACGTATGAGCTGCGGAGACCGGCTTCAGAGCTGCATCTACCGCTCGTGGAACTGGCTTGCCAGCTTCCGGGTGGAGTCGACTGCGCTGTGGCAAAGTATACCACGGCACTACGGCTGGTCATCAGGGTTGGGAAGCTTGACGCGACCCGCGGGCTGTCCGCGCCTCTGCGTGAGGAGCGTGCCGGCTGATGTACAGAGAGAAGGCGCCACCGGCCGACAACCGGCCTCGTTGTTTACGTCCGTGCGGGCCGTGCCGGACCGTGTTTGGGCCGGCTGAGTAACGTAGAATAAACAGCAGCCGCGCCGCCATCCCGGCGGCCACTCATCAATGCGGGCGGGGCGCTTGCAGGCGTGGCGGTTTGAAGATGGAGGTAGCGCTGCACGCAGATAGCGCGGAGAGACAGATGCGGGTTATTAGGGACTCGACAGTGTCGGTCTGATGAGCGCTGCCGGTCACGGACGGGATGACCGGAGGTCAGTGAGAGGTCAGCCGGCCGGCCGGCTCGGTCGGCTGGTCGGCTGGCTGACTGGGTCAGGTCAGGTCAGGTCAGGTCAGGTCAGGTCAGGTCAGGTCAGGTCAGGTCAGATCGGGTCAGGTCAGGTCAGATCGGGTCGTGGTGGAGCGAGCCGGCCGGCGGTGGAAGCGGTCGAACATCGTCGGTTTGAGCACGGCCAGATTACCTTCTGATGGCCGGCACTGTGGCCCAACGGCCTGCCGGCTAGGGCGTTTTATAAAGTGATTTGAGCGGACGGCGATGTGCGATTTATTCGGCGCGCCTGCCGCCGACGGTTGCCAGGGTGGCTGGGACGGGCCGGGACCGGTGGCGGACGGGCCGGGACCGGTGGCGGACGGGCCGGCACGGGGACGGATGACGGGGTCGGCACGGTGGGGCCGCCGATCGACCGGCAGCGTCGCGGCGCGATCAGCCCGTGTCGCGGCCGTCCCGGAATGATCGGACATGACCCGGCGGCAGGGCGCCAGCGGCAGGTCACGGCGAGAACGATTGCCCTGCCTAGTTAATCTGACCTGCGCGCATCATCATGACGCACTCAGAGCCATGGCTGGTATACGGAAGCTACTAGTATCAAGTAGGTCATCCTGAAAGGAAATGTTTCAGCTTTCTGTAGGTAGTCAAATATACGCCGTTTGCAGGTGAACATATGAGGAAAGTGCTGCTGAAAGCGATGGTGATATTGTTTTTCTCGAAAACTTAATTTAACTTCATAAATATAAGTTCTTTAAATTTAGCCTGATGACGTCATATTGATCTAAAAATAGCTACAAAGAAAACCGTTAGACCTACAATGATTGTCACAATATTTTTAGTCAATTTTTGCGACATGAATACAAGACAAACCAAACCATTTAAAATATATGTCCTCGCATGTTTTTTTCGTGAGTATTGTCTAAGTTGAGCGCAACTATTTTCAAGTAAGCATAAGCATCTACTTTGTTCTTGATGACCTGATGAAATATTTTGATCATGAAACTGATTTTGTACACAGAACAGATGATTCATATAGGTATTTTTTCATTGGAAATGCTTGCTTGATTGGTTCCATATCAATACAATGGAAATAAGGGAAATATGTACAAGAAAAACATTAAAAGTAAAAATCAGAGTTATATATGTTTGTTTTTCCTAAAATCAATGCATTTACCATATGCCGGGGATATCAAAATACATTAGCCGGAGAGGTGTGGTACAACTTGGTAGTATACAATACCACACGGGGCCGGGAAAATAAATCTTTGGGACCGAGGTCCGAGCTGAATATTCCGCCAGAGATCCGAAGGTCGAGGGCGGAAATTCAAGCACGGACCTGAGGGTCCCAAAGAATTATTCCGGCCAAGTGTTGTATGAAATTTACCTTATGCCGCTAAATAAACCAAATGAAGCAATATTTTCCACCAGTTACTTGGTTCTTCAACTCGGCGGCGAATTTGAATTAAGGAAAATCAGAGAGTTCATACAGTCCTCTTTCGAATTTCTACACTCTTCAATCTTTTCAACTCTAGTTCATTAAGTCACTTTTTCACTTCTTTATTACTATTGCACGAGATTTGGGGAAAAACATTTCGGGGCCCGGGGCAGAAATGTTTTCACCAGATCAAATAACATTGAGCTTTGAAAGTTATACCGCCTGCCACGTGCTAACGTTAAAGGGATATCTCGGCATATGGTAAAACAAAATTCCTAGGGCAATTTGTTCGTAACCAGAGCGCGTGAAAACAGCGTGTGTGATAAGTTCTTACTGAATTTCTGAGCTTTGTCGACTTTGACTTCCAAGCCTTCTTCAATATTTATCAAGTCAAAATTTAACTATGAATGAAATGTTTCTTGCTCTAGGTAGGACCTAGTTAAATTAAAACATGATTGAAAATATGGAAAACACACTTGACATGATTACCGGCATATGGTAAAAATCATACCCCACTCGGCCGGAATAAATTGTCAAGACCTCTGTGCTTCTTGATTTTGACCTCGGGCCTTTTTGGCCTCGTTCAAAAATCAAGAAAGACCCTCGTCTCGGCAATTTTTACACCGGCCTCCATGCAGAGATATATATAATTACCAGCTGATACGCCCTAGACCATGATGGAACTCAACTCCACCACTCCAATCAGGTCTTTGTTGTCACTAAACTTTAGAGTAGGTAGTCAGGTAGAGTATGGATACTAAAAATATAGTTTTCAGCAGTTTTTTCTTATTTTCAATCAGTTCCACTCTTGTCGAATTCAAGCGAACTCTTTCTCGTCCTTTTTGAAATTACATAGATTCGACTAAAAATTCATGAATTCTACAATTTTTGAACTCATTTTTCATTTTCATCGATTTAAATAATCGTTTCCTGAACAAATTGTGGAGCTGCGTCTTCTCCCGCACAGAGCACAATGACGGGTGCGAGGCATTACATTACGGTAGATAAATATTAAAAAAATATCCATAACTAATCCTACCAAAAGTACGCGATTTTTTTTTTCTCAACTAGAAAATAAACCTAGCGTCCTATTGCTTGCATGAACTCGCTGCAGTTAATCAAGTCTATAGGTTTGAGCAATGCAAGTCATCCTCCTTCGCAGGATCAACAATCTTGACGCGTCATCGAGTCGCTGTCAGCCAATCAGCGGCCTCACCAGCCTGGATGCATTTGGCAAAATATAAACTAAATTGCTTACAAACTGTTAAGATTTTGGGCAAATGACTAAAGCATTTCATACATTTCAAGAACGACACAAGATAATGGCTTTTTCAGTTCCAAACTAATACAAAGGAGAAACATTCCCTTTAAATACGCTTGAACTTTACTGCTTTGCAATGTTTGTAACAATAGTTTCACGCAAAAAGTTTCATATTGTTATCAACATGAGCCATAGCAAACGATTGGACCTTTCTTACGATGGATCGCAATAAGAATTTCAATCAGAACAGACATTTACCATGTCTTAAAATTATCTGTTATACATTTGCAGCCCGGAAGTGTACCCGCTTTTTGTAAGCTTCCGTGAGTTCTCAAAATGTTGCGAACATGTACACAGTTCCGGTTGCTGAGATGCAATAAATTTATTACTTTTTAGTTGTCGTCTTTGAACAGACGTTATTTCTACGTAACATACCACAATTTCTTGGTCGGGTAATTGGATAGCGTTCCGTGTATTTATCGGCCTTTTAATATCATTCATTTCTCCAATAATCTGTGTCGAAAAGCCGAAGGCAGGCAATAACCATTAAGCATAACGCGGCGAGCCATCGAAGCGAAATTGACTGTCGAAACTTGGCCGGCTGTCAGGCGCAGTTCGACACAAGTCCGATTTGAATCATTCGCCTGAGCTGCGAGAGCTCCGGCGTCCGCGTGTCAGGCGCTGAGCATGCGTATAAATACGGTGAGCTCAGCCGGACGAGCTGCCATCAGACTGGACCTGAACTCGTCGGCAAACTTGGCCCAAAGATCGCTATCAGCGTCGATTGAATCAGCACAGAGAGCCGGCCGGCGCGCTGTAACGGCTGTCATCTGGCCGGCCGGCGTCTGTGAGATACAGGCCGGCACCTGTGAGATACAGGCCGGCGCCTGTGAGATACAGGCCGGCGCCTGTGATATACAGGCCGGCTCCTGTGATATACAGGCCGGCACCTGTGAGATACAGGCCGGCGCCTGTGAGATGCAGGCCGGCGCCAGTGAGATACAGGCCGGCGCCTGTGAGATACAGGCCGGCGCCTGTGAGATACAGGCCGGCGCCTGTGAGATTACAGGCGGCGCCTATGGAGTCAGGCCGACGCCTGTGAGATTACAGGCCGGCGCCTGTGAGATGCGGCCGACGCCTGTGAGATACAGGCCGGCGTTGTGAGATACAGGGCCGGCGCCTGGTGATATACAGGCGGCGCCTGTGATATACAGGCCGGCGCCTGTGAGATACAGGCCGGCCGCCTGTGATATACAGGCGGTGCCGTGAGATACAGGCACGGCGCCTGTGAGATACGACCGGCACCTGTGAGATAACAGGCCGGCGGTCTGTGAGATGCAGGCGTTCGCGTGATATACAGGCCGGCGCCCGGAGTTACAGAGCCAGCGCCTGTGAGATACAAGCCGGACGCCTGTGAGATACAGGCCGCGTCTGTGAGATACAGGCCGGCGACTGTTGACGATTACCTGTGAGATACAGGCCGGCGACTGTGAGGTACAGGCCGGCGCCCGTGAGATACAGGCCGGCGCTGTCGAGGTACAGGTCGTGTGCTGTAGTTACAGGCCGGCCCTGTGAGGAACACGGCCAGCTCCTGTTGAGATACAGGCCGGCGACTTGCGAGGTACAGCCGGCGCCCGGAGATACAGGCCGGGCCTGTGATCGTATCACGGCGGGCGCCGTGAGGATACAGGCCGACGCCTGTGAGATACAGGCCGCGCTGTGAGATACAGCGGCGCCTGTGAGATACAGGCCAGCGCCTGTGAGATAGAGTATGCAGTGCTAACTATGAATTTCATTCAATGGGCTAATCACACATTGGATAAATTCACTTCTTGGTTGTTGATATGTTTTAAGTAACTATCATTGCATTGTAAGTTGATTTCCTATTAAAACATTCTTAAAAGATGCTTAGAATAGCGACCCTAGTGCAACATTAACACATTTGTATCGCGTCCAATATTATTTGCGAGTCAGGAACCGCGAACGCAGTTGTTTACGTTTTTACGCATCTGAATTCAAGGAAACGATTTTTGCCGTTCGATGCTCCTTGTGAGTTTTCACAACTCGCTTTTGGTGGACGCAATATTGTTGTGACGTCACATGTAAAATATGACTATTTTTTCAAATTACAAAAATTCTGACTTTTTTCGCAAAATGGAATGCCAGGACCTACAGGCATTCTTGTCCATCATTTCTACTACTTTTTCCAAGGTGCTATATTCCCTTAACTGCACACTGCACAGTCTTTCATCTACTAGATGGTGGATACGCACACGTGTGCCGAATAAGACGCGGGCCAGAGTTTACGGCTATGTGGCATGGCGGGGGGTCTGTCGCGCGACGAGCGGTGCTCACACTTGCAGGACACGGGTCACTGTGTGTTCAGGACACGGGTCACTGGGTGTTCAGGACACGGGTCACTGGGTGTTCAGGACACAGGTCACTGGGTGTTCATGACTCGGATCACTGAGTGTTCAGGACACGGGTCACTGGATGTTCAGTACACGGGTCACTGGGTGTTAACGACACGGGTCACTGGGTGTTAACGACATGGGTCACTGTGTGTTCATGACATGGATCACTGGGTGTTCACGACACGGATCACTGGGTGTTCCCGACACGGATCACTGGGTGTTCACGACACGGATCACTGGGTGTTCACGACACGGATCACTGGGTGTTAACGACACGGGTCACTCTGTGTTGACACGGGTCACTGAGTGTTCAGTACACGGGTCACTGTGTGTTCATGACACGGGTCACTGGGTGTTCAAGACACGGGTCACTGGGCGTTAACGACACGGGTCACTGGATGTTCACGGAGCACAGACCGGAGCACACATCGGGACTTCACTTAGTGCCCATCACCGAGTGTATCTACGCGGCGTGGTGCTCACAACCAATGCACCGGTCATTCGATGTGCTGTGAGCAGGTACACACATGTCTCTGTTTTGGGCTTTGATCCGGGGCCTTACCCGGTGCTGACGTCCTGCTTTCTGTATTTTTCCTGGAATCAACTCAGCAGCATCATTTTGTATTATTAATTATACAATGTAATCCTACAGGACGTGCAACCAACTCACATAGTTGAAGGCAGGTGAAGGTGGTACAAGGGAAAGGACAAATCTAATATTGTTGAATAAAAGAGGCTTGTTCGTACTTTTAGTTAAAGATTTCATATTTTCCTAGATTGTTTTAATTTGTAGTTGGTAACTCACTAGGAGACTTGTGCCTGGATCCCGAAATTGGATCTTGGATCCCAGTGGATTCCTCGACATAAATGCATGGCAATCTGAGATCATTCAGGTCTCCTGGATCCCTAGGCGTAAATTGTAGAACCCACGGCATACAATATATCAGGATCTGCAAGGATCTTTATGGGTCCCTCGGTTTATTGTGTATCGGAATCTGATATGCCATGTGGATCCCGGAACACAGGGCACAGAGACCCAGATCTCAGCTGGGTCCCAGGATCAAGGCACATTTCTGTTCAATAGTCTTGGGCTTAGTTTCTTAACGTGACTCAGGATTTGTTATTCCGTTTTATGTTTAATGTTATTAATTTTACCATTAGTTTTTCATTAGTTTCATTATTTCATTTTTTCATTAGTTTTGTTTTATTAAATAATTTTGTTTCCTTATTAAATTATTATATCTGACTACAAGAACTGCTTTATTGACGCTAAACTACATACGCGACGATATTATTCATAAACCATAAGCCATGTTTGCAAAGCGATCGCAGCAAAAATGCAGAAATATCGCTTACAGAGCAGATAATATAAAAACAAGGTTCTATTCTCACTCCAGAGGAGTTGAGGGTAACAGATGCAGCTTCGATGAACTCATCCTAGAGCGGAGCGCTTCTAGTGAGCTGCTCATTTTCGACGGAAGTTTGGCAAACAATCCCTAATCCCTAAAGAACCTCCATAGATTACAAGTGGAAATGAAAGCTTTTTCTGGGTCTGGAAGATCCACTCCAAGCTGCAGCGGAGAGCTGAAAAGGAAAACACTGTCAGCGCTTTTGTTTCAGAGGCATATATGTGCGTTCTGCGGATTTGTCGCAGTTTGCTTAGTTATCGGAATTCAAACAGCCCCGCGAGCGAGGAGCCCGCTGGAGTGTCCTTCTATTCAATATCGGTTCTAGATTATTCAGATCGAGTGAGCTGAACCGCGATGCTGCTGGCGAGGGTTTCTATTTCTGAAAACCTTACATCGCCATCGGCGCGCTGGTTTGGGGCGGATTAATTTCTGCTCACGGTGCACCACGACTGGAAGTCAATAGCCGAGGGAGAGTGAAGTGGCACTGTCGGGAAAGAGAAGGTTGTCGGCCGAATTCCAGGCCTTGTTATTGTGTGATCCAGCGAAGTGGAGTGAGATTACGTGATGCAAGTCGGAGTGATAGGATTCGTGACATGTATGTTGAAGACGGACGAAGAGGAGTTTAGGTTCGGTAAATTGGAAAGGAAATATACTTGTCCCATAATAGCTAGTCCTCGTGTGTTTGCGAGATGATCGCTTGTTATGGGATTTTGAGTCCGGTATCTTCAGAACTATTTCGGATATCTCAGTTATTGGTTCCCGTGGAATGATACCCTCAGATCCACAGATCCACCTCTGCCTACCCACGGCCGTATTGCCGCAACCGCACCCCCGCTACCCTGAGGAGCGGCGGCGATCCACCATCACCTCTGCCTACCCAGGTCGTATTTCCGCACTGCCCCCGTACCTGAGGAGCTTCAGCGGGCGGATCCACAGATCCACCTCTGCCTACCCAGCGGCCGTAATTCCCCGCACTGCAGCCCCGCTTCTCGAGGAGCGGGCGGCGATCCACAGATCACCTTGCCTACGCCCGGCCGTATTCCCGCACTGCACCCCGCTACCTGAGGAGCTGCAGCGGCGAATCCACAGATCAACCTCTGCTACCACGCCGTATTCCCGTACACTGCAACCCCGCTACCTGAGGAGCGGGCGGCGATCAACAGATCCACCTCTGCCTACCCACGGCCGTATTCCCGACTGCACCCCGCTACCCTGAGGAGCTGCAGCGGCGATCACAGATCCACCTCTGCGCTACCCACGGCCCGTATTCCCCCGCAGCTGCAACCCGCTACCGCTGAGGAGCGCAGCGGCGATCCACAGATCCACTCTGCCTACCACGCCGTATTCCCCCGCTACCGTCACCCCGCTACCTGAGGAGCGGGCGGCGGCGATCCACAGATCACCTCTGCCTACCCACGGCCGTATCCCGCACGCACCCGCTACCCTGAGAGCGGGCGGCGATCCACAATCCACCTCTGCCTACCCACGCCGTATTCCCCGCACTGCCCCCGCTAACTCCTGAAGGAGCGGGCGGCCGATCCACAGATACACTCTGCCTACCCACGGCCGTATTCCCCCACCGCACCCCGCCTTACCCTGAGAGGCGGGCGGCGGCGATCACAGATCCACCTCTGCCTACCCACGGCCGGTAATTCCCCGCCCTGCCACCCGCTCCTGAAGAGCCTGCCGGCGATCCACAGATCCACCTCTGCTACCACGGCGTAATTCCCCGCACTGCACCCCGTACTATCCTGAGGAGCGGGCAAGCGATCTCCACAGATCCATTCTGCCTACCCACGGCGTATTCCCCGCACTGCACCCCTGCTACCCTGAAGGAGTGCGGCGGCGATCCACGATCCACCTCTGCTAACCACGGCCGTAGTCCCCGCATCTGCACCCGCTACCCTGAGGAGCGGGCGGCGATCCACAGATCCACCTTTGTCCTACCCAGGGCCGTATTCCCCGCACCGCACCCGCTACCCTGAGGAGCGCGGCGGCGATCCATCAGATCCACCTCTGCCTGATCCACGCCGTATTCCCCCGCACTACACCCCCTACCCTGAAGGAGCTGCAGCGGCGATCCACAGATCCACCTTCTGCCTACCCAAGGCGTATTCCCCGCACTGCAACCCCCGCTACCCTGAAGGAGCTGCAGCGGCGATCTCACAGATCACCTCTGCCTACCCACGGCCGTATTCACCGCGAAACTGCACCCGCTACCCTGAGGAGCTGCAGCGGCGATCCACAGATCACCTCTGCCTACCACGGCCGTATTCCCCGCACTTGCACGCCGCTACCCTGAGGAGCGGGCGGGATCCACTAGATCACTCTGCCTACCCACAGGCCGTATTCCCCGCCCGCACCCCGCTACCCTGAGGAGCTGCAGCGGCGAATCCACAAGATCCACCTGCTGCCCTACCCACGGCGTAATTCCGCCCTTGCACGCCGCTACCTGAGGAGCGGGCGGCGATCCACAGATCCACCTCTGCCTACCCAACGGCCGTTCCCCCGCACCCGCACCCGCTACCTCGAGGAGCGGGCGGGATCTCACAGATCCACCTCTGCCTACTCACGGCGTTTCCCGCACTGCACCCGCTACCCTGAGGACGGGCAGCGATCCACAATCCACCTCTGCCTACCCACGCCGTATCCCCGCACTGCACCCGCTACCTGAGGGCGGGCGGCGATTCACAGATCCACCTCTGCATACCCACGGCCGTATTCCCCGCCTGCACCCGCTACCCTGAGGAGCTGGCAAGCGCGATCACAGATCCACCTCTGCCTACCACGGCCGTATTCCCCGCACTGCACCCGCTGCCTGAGGAGCTGCAGCGGCGATCACAGATCCCTCTGTACCCACGGCCGTATTCCCCGCACCGCACCCCGCTCTGAGAGCGGGCGGCGATCCACAGATCCACCCTGCCTACGCCCGGCCGGTATTCCCGCACTGCACCCCGCTAACCCTGAGGAGCTGCAGCGGCGATCCACAGATCCACCTCTGCCTACCACGGCCGTTTCCCGCACTGCACCCCGCTGCTGAAGAGTGCGGCCGGCGATCCACAGATCCACCTCTGGCCTATCCCCACGCCGTATTCCCCGCACTGCACCCGCTACCCTGAGACGGCGGCGGCGATCCACAGATCCACATCTTGCCTACCACGGCCGTATTCCCCGCCTGTTTCACCCGCTACCTGAGGAGCGGGCGGCGATCACAGATCCACCTCGCCTACCCAGGCCGTATTCCGCACGCACCCCGCTACCCTGAGGAGCTGCAGCGGCGATCCACAGATCACCTCTGCTACCACGCCGTATTCCCCGCAACGCAGCCCCGTACCTGAGGAGCTGCAGGCGGCGATCCACAGATCCACACCGCCTACCCACGGCCGTTTCCCCGCACTGCACCCCCCGCACCCTGAGGAGCTGCAGCGGCGATCCACAGATCCACTCTCTCCCCGGCCGTATTCCCGCACCGCACCGCTACCTGAAGGAGCGGGCGGCGATCCACAGATCATCTCTGCCTACCCACGCCGTATTCCCGCACCCACCCCGCTACCCTGAAGGAGCCTGCCAGCGGCGATCCACAGATCCACCCTCCTGCGTACCCACGGCCCGTATTCCCCGCACCGCACCCCGATACCCTGAGGAGCGGGCGGGCGATCCCACAGAATCTCCTCTGCCACCCACGGCCGTATCCCGCAACGGCACCCCGCTTACCCTGAGGAGCGGGCGGCCGGCGATCCACAGATCCACCTCTGCCTCCCACGGCGTATCCCCGCACTGCAACCCGCCTGCCTGAGGAGCTGCGCGGCGATCCACGATCCACCTCTGCTACCACAGGCCGTATTCCCGCACTGCACCCGCGCTACCCCTGAGGAGCCGGGCGGACGGCGATCCACAGATCCACCTCTGCCTACCCACGGCCGATTCGACTGACCCCGCACCTGAGGAGCTGCAGCCGATCCACAGATCCACCTCTGCCTACCCACGGCCGTATTCCACTGCACCCCGCGTCCGAGGAGCGGGCCGGCGGCGATCCACAAGATCCACTCGCCTACCCCCCGGCCGTAATTCCCCGCACTGCAGCCCCGCTAACGTGAGGAGCGCGCGGCGATCCACAGATCCACCTCGCCGACCCACGGCGTATTCCCCGCAGCTGCACCCCGCTGGTCCTGAGGAGCGGGCAGCGATCCACAGATCCACCTCTGCCTACCCACGGCCGTATTCCCCGCACTGCACCCCGCTACCCTGAGGAGCGGGCGGCGATCCCACAGATCCACCTCTGCCTACCCACGGCCGTATTCCCCGCACTGCACCCCGCTACCCTGAGGAGCTGCGGCGGCGGAGCGGCGTCCGTCCGTGTCGGCCGGCCTCGGCGGCTTGTTTGGCGATCTGGCGCGTGTCGGCAGACCCTGCTGCCGCCGGCCGCTGATCACAGAGTCGTCCGTCGATCGGCGTGGCGACGGCGGCCGTCACGTGCCGGCAGCGGTCGTTACCGACGGCCGGCTGACATCAAACGAATACGACCGCGCCAATTCCCAGACAAATCCAGCGCCGCCCCACGACGAGCGCGACGTCTCGGCGCGTCGGAAAATCTGACCGGACGTGACTGAGAATAAAGCGGACGACGAGTGCCGGCCGTTAAAAGACACTGTGCCGGGGAGGAAGTGCAGCGATAGGGCCGGCTGCTAATCGGCCGCGCCCGCTATGCGGTGCTCGGGTTTGATTAGAGAGAGACCCTCGACGACGGAAACGGGCGTGAAAGGGTTATTCGTTGCCTGCTGACGCTATTAAGCCCGGTAAGGCATCGCTGGTGCCTTGCGTCATCAAGTCGGGTTAGTGTGTCGTCTGATTTCCATCTGAATAGTTCATCACGCTCGGGTAATTTTGTTTGCATTGTATGACACGATTTGGGAGTACAACTATCTTTTGGCTCTCTCATGCAGCATGATTTTATGGTAGACATCCGCCACTGGTCTTATTAATATTATGACTATTTCAGTGCCACGGCAATACAGTCAACTAATCACTCATCAGGAGTTACGCTCGGCATGATATGACAACTAAACAAGTTTGAAACGATTGCATAAGAAAGGTGACTGGATTTCTCTGCTTTCCTTTTGCCATAGTTGCGAGATCGGTTGCACTAAAGCAGATGTTACATTCCACATCCACAGCTACCCATCATTGATCATTGTGCTCCCTGCATTGGTTCAGGTTACGTGCACTGAATGCATGTGCATCAAGGCGATGGATTCTACCCGCCCTCAATAAGTTGTATATGCCCATCCATCCACACATACACGTATCTTAAATATGAGGTTTGAGTTATTCAAATTATGATGGCGTTCAGTGTTGTTGAAATATTGCCGGTTGAGCTATCGCGCCCAAAAATAGGCTCCAAGATCCACAAGATCCCACGAACAAATTAATTTGCAGGATGATTACAATATAATAGTTTTGTATTATAATGCTTCTGGAGTTACTTGACAATCCACAATACTGAATACATTTTGAGCTAAGTATGAATTTCATACAAACTACACTGTCACAAACTGAAGTTTTATTTTTATTGCTATGACTTGTTAACTCATTTTCTTGTATCTAATATTTCTTCATACCACTTAAACTACTTGTAAAGACGATTATTGCAAAGCACTATCAGATAGGTACAATGGAACAAAACTATAACACTCTGCAATAATTTAAACGTATTCTGAATGGGTTTAATGGCATCATTAAGGATCTGCAAAATACCACGACATTTTTCAAGGGAAAAAATCCGGAATCCTGAAGATCCCACAACTTGCCCTTACAATGATAGGATCCACAGGATCTAGCGACAACTTTCCTCAAAAGATACAGGATCCCCAGGATCAATCGACAACTTTTTTAAAACAAATCCAGGATCCACAGTATCTCTCGACAAACTGAAAAAAATATCCAGGATCCAATAGATCCCAGACCTTGGATCATAGGGACCATAGATCCAAAGGATTATGTATCCTAAGGATCCTGGAACATATGAATCCTGGATCCTGGGGATCCTGGATCCTGGGGATCCTGGATCCTGGGGATCCTGGATCCTGGGGATCCTGGATCCTGTGGATCCTGGATCCTGGGGATCATGGATCATAGGGAACCTGGATCATAGGGATCATGGATCATATGGATCCTGGGCCCTATGGATCCTGGATCCTGGATCCTGGATTTCGGGTCTTTGTTGGATCTTGACATTTGTCAGGTCATAGCTTACAGAGCCTCGTAGGATGCGTAGTAGGATGCGTAGTAGGATGCGTAGTGTGTACCACAACCTGGTTAATAGGAGCCCGAATCGCAACCAGCAAGTCTCGTTTAACCCATGACGGTTAAAAGCATTTGATTAAAAACAACTAATTTGAGAGGTATGCCTCTAACATGTATAGTCGCTTAGCAGCAGTTGATAAATATATTGGCCGGCATATTTATATCCGGCCGTTGAATGATCTGATGATTTCCTGTCAGCGATTGGACAGAGACGGACGACCTCACCGCCCCGCACTGCGGAGAAAAGCTCACCAAGATGGGTGTGTCAGATTTGTGCTCTCGATCCGGCCTGTCGCCGGGATATATATGGAGTTGGCCGCTGACCACCGCTTCTATAGATACGGTTGTGTCGTTTGATTCAGTGTGACACATCGCCAGGCACGATTGTGGCGCGCCTCGTTTGTCACCGAGATACTGACGCGGCTGTCGGCACTCGTCATCACCGCGCCGGACCTCGCCGCCGCCGACACTGACGTGCAGCTCTGAGATGGTCTGCGCCGGACCTCGCCGCCGCCGCCACTGACGTGCAGCTCTGAGATGGTCTGCCGCGCCGGACCTCGCCGCCGCCGCCACTGACGTGCAGCTCTGAGATGGTCTGCGCCGGAACTCGCCGCCCCCGCCACTGACGTGCAGCTCTGAGATGGTCTGCGCCGGACCTCGCCGCCGCCGCCACTGACGTGCAGCGCATGCATAGGACATGCTTAGATAGGTATTTGGGCTGGGGATATGTTCAAGATTTCCGATATATTTAGAAGATGATGATGATGATGATTTGGGTTTAAGGGTGCCTCAACTGTAAAGTTATGTGGCGCATAATATATTAAGAAGATCTCGCCTTGCTATACGTATATGGGTTCCGTTAAAAAATGTGAAGTGGTTATGAAAGTATATATATTTTTGTAGGACAACTATTTCCACTAATTAGCCCATGCAACCTTCAGAACGCTGAGGTCAAATCATCTGATGTCTTCAATTATGTTGCAGAGCAAGCTTTAACATCGCACATGCCATGATGCATCTGCAGACTGTAGTGCACCTGATTATTTCGCTGAAGCCACTGTCGTTGCTGTGCTGTCAAGTGTCATGCAAATTATTGCCGAAACCCTTTTTAATACCGTGCTATCCCAGCTCCAGATACGGGCATCTGAGAGTGAAAACCTCTCCGCGGCGCACCGGAGAACCGATCGCCACGTGTGTTTTCCTCACAGCAGCGGCGCGTGGCGGTGGCGCGGCGCGATCGCGCCATAATTCGCCACACACGCGTACACAGAGTCGTTGTGCGTCGTGCGGCGACCGACGGCAGCGGCGGCGGCGCCGCGACGCCAGTCGTAACGGCGAATCAGTCGCCTATCTTTGGGAAATGTTTCGCCGCTGGCGCGTCCATCATCATTTCATTGACAGTTTTACTCTCCGACGCGGTTTTCGGCTGGGGCGCGGTGCGACGTCGGCCGTCGCGTCGAAGGCCGCCACCGCCGCCTCCGATCGACGCGTCGTTTACGACAGCGGGGAGGGAGGGAGGCCGACCGGCGAGCCGCGCCGTGTTTTGCATATTATTGGCCGCGTGCGACAATGACGATGTCGTAAAAAGCCTGATGAGGTCGCGCGGCTCAGCGTCCATCCGATCAACAGTTGAACTGGGAAGCCGCCCCGGCGTGCGTCGCATCGCAACGACGGCCCGCCCGCGGCGGAGCAGCGAAGTTGGCGACGACTTCTGAAGCCGTCCCGTCCGGGCCGAGGCATCACCCTCCATCATGGCTACGGCACAGTTCATTGCGCGCGCAAAATCACAAGACCAGACGGCTTGTGTAATTCTGTACATAGTTAAGCCAGTTGAAGACGGCCGGAGCCCTGGCGCGCTCGTTGCTTCATTGGCGGAGCTTCCGTGACAGTCGGTACGGAGCACAAAGGCCGACAGATTAAGCTGTGTGTTTCAGTGACATAATCACATCAGACGTCGGTCTGAGCGGCCCACTGACGGACGGTATTACGGCGCCGACAGGGCCGAGCACCGCTGCCGGCCGACGCAATTACAGGGCCGACGGAGTTGGCGCATTTGGCTCCGCACGGAACGACGACATCAGCGGCGGACGGCACGCTGCGTCAGCCGCGGCCGCCGCGATCCTGCCCGGAATCAGACGCCGGCTTGTAGAGCTCTCTCAGAGTCGCTGGACCGAGCACTGCAAGGAGTATGCTCTGCAGCGTGGCAGGGTGGTGCACGGGACAAAAGGAATGATGAGATGGCATGAGAGGAGTGGATGTTTCAAAGTTGCGGAATAGGCGGCTGGAAGGTATGGGACAGGGAATGAATGTGCTGGAAGAATGGGGAGAAGTTCGTTCGGGGATAAACGTAGAGCAAGTCTAGGTGCACAAAGAGAGTAACTGTCTGCATGTTTTATGAAGAAGTGGTGTAGATCATACTCAGATGATCCAGCGTGGAAAGTGAGGCCGTTAACGTCAGCTCAGCTGAAATGTAGTGTCAGCGCTGCCATGACTTGATCCTTAGACCCGGAGAAGATATTCAGCCTACCTCGTGCTGGCTCGCCGATAAACGCTAGAATTAGATGGCAATTTGTTATATTTGTTTACATTAATTGACCGACGCTGCTCCGAAACACTGAAAAGGAGCCGTTGATAGCAACTAAGCTGCATTCCAATGAACATCAAGTCATGCATTTCCCAGACATATCACAGCAGCGGCTTCGATCAATTGACTCCTCCGATGGTATGCCGGTAATGTATTCGCTCTGACTTAAGGACCTCAACGAGCACCATGGCGAAACACTTTCCTCCCGATGTGTGTATTCTTCCACACTATGAAACTCGCAATTTTGTTTTGTCTTATGAATCGCTCTATATCAAAATATTAAAAATGCAAACTAAACAATCACATTTTGACCTTTTATTAAGCTGCTTTCCGCTAATGTGAATTGATGTCTGTGTCAGAGTCGGTGTCAGTCGGTGTCAGTCGGTGTCAGAGTCGGTGTAAGAGTCGGTGTCACATTCGTTGTCAGTAGTTGTCAGTGAGTGTCAGAGTTGGTGTCAGAGTCGGTGTCAGAGTCGGTGTCAGATTAGATGTCAGAGTCGGTGTCAGAGTCTGTGTCAGAGTCGTGTCAGAGTCGGTGTCAGAGTCGGTGTCAGAGTTTGGTGTCAGAGTCGGTGTCAGAGTCGGTGTCAGAGTCGGTGTCAGATTGTCGGTGTCAGTGTCGGTGTCAGAGTCGGTGTCAGAGTTTGGTGTCAGAGTCGGTGTCAGGTGTCAGATTGTGGTGTCAGTCGGTGTCAGATTCGGTGTCAGAGTCGGTGTCAGTCGGTTTCTGTCGGTGTCAGAGTCGGTGTCAGTCGGTGTCAGAGTCGGTGTCAGATTCGGTGTCAGAGTCGGTGTCAGAGTCGGTGTCAGTCGGTTTCAGTCGGTGTCAGAGTCGGTGTCAGTCGGTATCAGAGTCGGTGTCAGAGTCGGTGTCAGAGTCTGTGTCAGAGTCTGTGTCAGAGTCTGTGTCAGAGTCGGTGTCAGAGTCGGTGTCAGAGTCGGTGTCAGAGTCTGTGTCAGAGTCGGTGTCAGTCGGTTCAGTAGACCCCTGTCGGCGACTGACCGGTGCCGGTTGTGGTCCGATAGGAGTGAGCGGGACCCCGTTGCCAGACCGCACCGCATCTGAGCGTCGCGGCGCGCCGGAAGCGTCGCGGAGTGGTGTCGCTGGCGGCGCCAACGCCGGTGATTTACGCCGCCGTGCGCTTTGCCGGGGTCGCCTGAGCCGTGCTCGCCACCATAAATCAATCGGAAAATCAATATTGGGCCTCTCCCAACACATCGCCGGCCGCCAGCAGCGACAGACGAGTAAGAGAAGGGAAGAGCCGGCTGAACCGGGGATCAGCTCCGCCCGAGACAGGGCGTGGGAGGTGAAAACATATCCTCTTAGCTATTGGCCTGGAAACTAGTCCTAATCATCCAATTTGCTTCGCTGCTTTTTGCAGTGACGATATAGCTTAAGATATCTCGTCATCGTTTTCGGTTTCCCTTTTTTCAAAATGGTTATAGAAGCGATACAAGCTAGGCTTAAGTTGAACCGCGGTTACTACGAGTTGGTGAGGTAAGTGTCATCCCTGCCTTCCTCCTTCAGCTGCCGTGACTG
>VOPJ01014169.1:0-11120 GCA_014673585.1 Semibalanus balanoides
CTAAACCCCAAGCCCAGCCCAGCCGAAGCCCATGAACACCAAGCCCAGACCCAGACCAGACCCATTCAAATTCATATACTGAGGCCCATGCCCGGTCCGGCCCATCCATATTAAGCAGATAATTATTTTCACAAAATTTGCCAACATTATCCTATCATATTTACTTGCATGCTATTAACGAGAAATAATATCACGCACCTGTGTATCGCTGTGGCTTTGAACTCATCGAACACTTTTCGGTCAACATTGTCATACTGGATCAGACTTTGGATCGGACATGATTTGGAATTTTTTAATCTTCCACCACTGCTAAGTACTTTCCATGATTTATTGTTTTCATATAATTCCAAAAATGTATTGTTTCATTGTCCTATATCATTTATAGACATATTTCCGTGGTTAAACATCTGGTTGTCAAGTGAGAAAATAACGGCTAGCAACATGACTCAAAAATTGTCATACCCATGCCCACCCAGTAACTATGAAAAGTCGAAAAATACATACCCAGCCCAGACAATCGGAAGAATTGAGAAGGCACTCATGGGTGCACCTGATCCATGAAAAACACTGCTCCCAAGTACCTCCCTTGCAACTCATGGCGTCATATTTTGCATTTGCGTTTTTTTGTTATGTTTAAGTGACCAGATAGATATAAATAAATGCCAGTGCTGTATTTCTGAGACAAAACTTGTCTAGAAACATGCCTTTTGTTTTTGCTAATCAATGTTGAATTTTGACCTGACCTTGACCAGAGCTTGACACTAATTTTACTTCCATGAGCTCAGACGGAAAATGTATGTTCACTATCGAATTATACGTGTAAAATAGTCCATGAAACAAGTGTCGCATGACTTCAATAGATATGTTGTGCATAGTGGCCTTTGGTAATCTAACCTTGACCTTTGCCAACAATTTCATTTTAGCTGGTGCAGGATTCGCATCATACCTTTTAGAGCATTTCAGGTGATTATGGTTGCAATCGAAGGCTTTGGATGGAAAGTATGGCCCATTCACCTCGATTTAAACCTTTGACCTGACCGTGACCTGAAATGTCTGACCATCTCAATTCGACACTTTTGAGAATGGTTTAGATTCGCTCTCGATGAGAGCGTACCGAATGCACGCATTGTGCGTCTCAGCAGCGAGATTAAATTGCTTCGGAGATAACTGGGAGAGAGGAGGGGGGGGTTTCAACAAATCCCCGGCAAATGAGCGTTCGGCATGAAGCCGCACAACAGTCAATGACCGGAGTTAGCAGTTAAAACTTAGCGCAGGGACTGCAACATCAATGGTGATAAATTTACTCAATGCGAGTTCATGCATTTCAAAGCTATCTAAAAAATTAAGGTCCAAAGCGGTCTGCCGTTCACACTAAATGACGGGGCATTGCATAACTAAAAAAGTGAAACTAAATAATGCGCATTATGCTATGGTGCATTGGGCTAATGCCATGAAACATCGCTATGCTATCGGCCAATAAGAAAAACGACTGTCTCCTTATTAATTTCTCCTCCAAAATTACATCCGGTCATTATTGCTGCTCTACTAACTCACGTCCACGTCTATGCCGGCCACGTCGAACGTCTGTTTGCGGAGCCGCGTGCCGGGCATGAAGCGGTAGAACTCCTCCCCCTCCTTGTACCACTGGACCGAGTAGAGCTGGGCGTCAGTCGGCAGGCGGTACCTGCAGCTGATGTTGACCGCGTCGCCCTGCTGCGCCAGCGGCGGCAGGCGCAGGCTGACGGACAGGCGGCCCGCCTCCCGCCGGCTGGTCACCACAGGCGCAAAAAAAGTGGAAGTCACAGGTGGGAGAGGATGTCAGATGGACGCAGGCTAGACAGACAGGCCGGCCACGACCTCTCCCCGCCGGAACGAGGTCACCACAGGCGCTGTTGGGTTAACTCCCACAGGTTGGAGAGGATGTCAGCGAGCGCAAGGGCTGACAGCAGGCGGCCGCCTCCGCGGCCTGGCACCAACAGGCAGGCTCGTGGGGATCCAACAAGGTGGGGAGGATGTCAAACGCGGCAGGCTGACAGAACAGCGGACCGGCCTCCCGACCGACTGGTCACCACAGGCGCTGTGAGATACACCAGGTGAGACGAGTATTCAGCCGCAGGCGAAGCAAGAGCAGGCGGCCACGCCTCCCGCCGGGGGGTCACACCACAGCGCTGTGCAAGTACACAGGTGAAGAGGATGCAACAGCGCAGGTCACGACGGCAGCAGCCCGCCTCCGCCCAGGCGTCAACACAGGCGAGCTGTGAGGTAACAGCAAATGGAGAGGATGTCAGCGGCAGGCGCATGCTGACAAACAGGCGGCCCGCCTCCGCCGGCTGGTCACCACAGGCGACTGTGGGGCCAACAGGGAGAGAGGATAGTCACGGCGGCAGGCTGACAGACAGGCGGCCCGCCTCCCGCCGGCTGGTCACCACAGGCGCTGTGGGTACACAGGGGGAGAGGACGCGGTCAGCGACCACGACAAAAACTGGCTCTCAGATAGACAGCAGATGTATAGTGCATTAATTTGCATGCCAGGCATAAAACACACATTTGATACTGACAGCCCTCGTCTGCCCCGCCACGTGAGACACGGCTCCTTGTCTTCCTCGCCACGTGAGACACGGTTCCTTTTCTGCCTCACCACGTGAGACATGGTTCCCTTCATAGCTTCATCACCAATAATACAGTTCGCTAATGCTGCGTTGATTAACTTTATACTTGTGACGGATGCAACAAGCTCCGATTAGTGCTCGTGCTGTTTAAGTAACTGCTCGTGAGAAGGTGGCGCTGGTCTGGTGATCGGTAAAAGCAATGCCTCTCTAGCTTGATCACGGTATGCTCGTTTGATTGCAGTAAGGCAGGCTAGGACGTTTCACTAGCAAACGACTCTGATGCCAAAATGTATTCAAATCAAATATACTTTGACTTAATTTATTAAAAATGTGCTATGCTAGACAGCCGAACCAACAGGAGGGAACCACATTTCCGAGCCAGTTTAATCCCGGTGGCTGCCGCAAAGCCCCTTTGCCGCTGGTGCGCTGACGACGCATTAAATTTCTCTGAGACTTCCTCGCTGTCGGAAATCCAGCTCCAGCTTCCGAGGTCGGTGCGGTGCTGTTCGATGACACACAGTTGTGACATATTGTGTAGTGTTCTATGTGATAAGCAGCGAAGGAAATGACACTGAACAACACATGTATGTAACAAATATTGCACACTACCCACTACCCAGGGATGGTCTGTGGTGCAATACATAAGAAGGGCACGACCTGTATAAGCGTCACTTGCAACGAACAGACAAACCAAGCGATGTTATTTGCGCGTTGCCAATCAAATAGTTATTGGGCTGACTCGCTGGGTTTAGTAGATTCAGGCAGGTAAATGCAATAAAATGTCAAGAGAGTCAAAAAAGTCAAAGCATAACAAAGTACCAAAGCCAAAATATGAAGGAAAAAAAAAGTGAAATGTAAAAAAGTCAAAGGACAAAGACTAAAATAGTTAATAGTTTATAAGTCAAATGCGAAAAATTAAAACCGCAAAAATTAAACGGACTAAAAGTAAAATGACAAAAAGTCAAACAGGCAAAAAGACAAATGGGGTGGGTCAGGCAGGATATTGGCAGGTTTCTTCGATACAATGTCTATTTATTTTCCGCACTTAGGGGAGCATGAAAAGAAACTATGCAGTAATGTAGGCAAACAGACACACCATACGCCATCGGAAAGAATACAATGTGGCAAGGGATACTCAGTGCAGTGCAGATAAGGCTACGTTCAGCTGCAGCGATCTGTCGACTCGAGGGTGTGCGGCAGGCCCGTCAGGTAGGTGTGGCAGATATAGTAATGCCAGCACTGACCACAGAGACGCCGGCGGCAGGAAGAGTCCGCGGTGTCAGGGCAGGTCCGGAGGTGGGAGGAGGTGTCGGGGGAGGGACTGTACCGCGCACCGACGGCCAGTCATACAGGATGGAGTTGTCGTGCAAGCACAAATCGTGTCCTAGCCCTCACCAGTGCAAGGTTAAAAACCTACCTACGTGACCGCATTGTAGGAGACGGGAGGGGAGGGGTCAACAACTCCCCTGGCGTTCCCCTCGTAGTTGGGCTAGAGTCACATTGGTCCCCCCTTCCAACCCCAAGACAACCTCCAACTGGCTTGGACTATTTATCATTGTATTTCTCTGACGACATTTAATTTAGCGCTTCGGTAGAATTATAGACAGCGTTTTTATCAAACAGTGTTTTAAAAATTCATATTAGTAGTCCATATGATGCTAAGCCCATTGAAATTGGACTCCGGCTCTTCGATGCTCGAATATATGGTCTGTTAGGTTAGATATCAGTTTGGTTCGCTAATTCGATCAGCGTTTGCTCCAGCTGAAGGAAACTTTGTTTTCTGGATCATTGACCAAGTATACATGTCCTTTACCGGTGTATGTATGTACTATGTATGTACCTTTTTGTATGTTTCTACTGGTGTATTGATTAGATGATATAATCTTTATCCCCATTTTCATCTAAGTGAGAAAACATTTGTTTAGGTCGACGTTTGATTAAAGCATTTCAAATAGACAGATAGGAAAATATTCACCTTTTGATTAATTAATCTGTATTTCTCTGTGACACATGAATGTTATCAAATTGATCGTGCCACATTTTCAAAGTTAAATAACAACTTTTTATCTTTCAAAAATCAAATTTTGAGAATCTTAAAAAAATGAACTAACATATAATGTCCGCCCCTGTAGCTCAGTGAGAGAGCGCTGGACTCCTGACCTATCCCGGTAGTGGCAGCGCGGGTTCGAGTCGCTTCGGCGCTCGCTATTTGCTCCCGACTGGTATGGCCTGCGGCCGGTGGCAGCGGTCACACTCAAGGTCAGGTGAGGTCAGTGAGTGGGGCGGACCGTGTCCAGGTATGTCGGGCATGTACAACTTTCGTCTCTAAATTCTGCCGGCCAACAGAAATGGCGCGATCGGGTGGTGAGGTCAGGACCAGCGCAACAAGCTCTGCTTAGCGCGGGTTCTGACCTCGGAAGGCCATCCATACAAAACATTCGGACTAAATTTATTTAAAAAAGACGAAAATAATGATCCATCTCCGGGTAAATCTGGTTTGAATGCTGATTTGTAAAATATAGGTCATAGGGCCAGAAATGATGTAAGTGAACGAAGAAGCGTGACACCGTCCCTGATTGGTCAATGAAACAAATCTCACACTAAATACGTCGCCGTCCGTGGCCAAGTTAATCCGCCGAATGCATCATGGTTATCTAAAACGTTTATCGTGATTGAATATGGATAAGCGGCTCAGATAAATGTTTTATATGTGCATTTTAACGTATTAGATATGTGTTTGTTAAAAATTGGTGGGAAAAACATATGATACAGAAATAGAACGCTAAGTAGGCCGCCGTTCGGGGCCAGGCTCAACTGACGATTTCATTGCACTTTTAGAATGCTTGTTGATTGTTTATAGAACATTGGTACATATTTGTAAAAGATAGAGCGCATCAAACATTTTATATAGGTTTAATACTTTCATGATAAATAGCAATGCGTAGGCAGGTAAATTTTCATTCGGACAGTAAATTCGGTACCTTGTACTTGTTAGTACCGACCGTTATAAGCGTGACTCACTACTCTATATTTACTTCAAATATATTCCATTAGGAATGTTAGAATGCAAAATATGATCATTGTAAAGTACATTTTGGTTTTATCTGTCTATTTCCAGCGATAAATATATTTGTGTAGGAAAAGGTGAATAATCCCTTTTAAAAACCATTGAGCGTATTATTATAATGCATACTCAAGGATGTGTGGGCAGATTATGATTTGATGTTTTCTAGATCAAGCCATTGCGATTTCTTTGATATTTTCCAACACGGCAGCCATACGGAATAATTGAACGACTAAAGGGCTGTGCTTTGGGAGTGTATGAATAACATATTAGGATAAACTGGTCGCGATTTCAGCTTCCCCGGAGAAGCGATGGTCGGGGGTGAGCGATACTGCTGACAAGAGGGATACATTCGCAGATTGGATCGACGTCGCAGCTGGGGGCGGGGCACGGGGAGGTCGTTGGTTTGGAGAGTCCGTAGATCTAGGCACGACCCGAGGGAGGCAGTCGCTGTACTGTCGCCCGAGGGAGACAGTACTACAGTGACTGTCCCACTGCGTGACTGTCCCAGTCTCCAGTCAGCTGCCGAGCCGAGACAGCGCAGTGGCTGGCAGTGCATGTAGCAGCCGTAGCTGAAATATTCAGCCCGGCCAGTCGTGACCCGATGCGTGGTCACCAGCAATACATTCGTCTCAGTGTCCGAGCCGTGGGTCCCCTGCACGCAGGCTTCCCTTGCTGCGTGAGACACGGTTCCCCGTCTGCCTCGCCACGTGAGACACGGTTTCTCGTCTGCCTCGCCACGTGAGACACTGTTCCTCGTCTGCCTCGCCACGTGAGACACTGTTCCTCGTCCGCCTCACCACGTGAGACATGGTTCCTCGTCTTCCTCGCCACGTGAGACACTGTTCCTTTCACAGATCTCCCTCCCTCGTTCCGACGCCAATTACACTGTTCACTAATGCCGCGTGTATTACCTGTATGTACAGTGTAGTGCAAATGTTTTGTCCACGCCATCGACTCCATCTCTGTCTCTGTCTGGTGCTGCACGCAGTGAAATTCAATGCAATTACTATAGCCAGCTCGCCCCCAGTTTCAGGGGTGAGGGCATAAATAGTTTCATTAGATTTCACTGCGTTTAGCACCGACAGACAGCACCGATGGACAATGTTGACATTTGAACTAAACGGGTGCGCTTAACCAAACCTTTTTAAGAACACTTTCTACTCTAGCTTCCGGCAGACGGAAACAAATATCGCCCCAGATAAATGCGAGAGGTCTAGTCCTTCAAGGTTTATTCGAATAGATGCTCTGAGAGGACTGTCCTACTAACCGTTTTTCACGAAGGAATTTATTCGCCGGTGCGCATTAGTCATTCAGAGTGTGCCATTGAAGCCTGGACAAAAACGATTTGCACTACACTGTAGTGCATGCCATACGTTGTGTCTGATAAATCAAGTCAACGTGACGGTCAAGTTGCTCGTGCTTATTTGCTATGCATTAGCCTACTGCGGCCGAGATCCTGTACATATCTCACAAGGAACACAGCTAGCAAAACAAAGCTACATTAAGCAACTTTCCTTGATCTTTAGGATTTAATTTCAATCGAACTGGAGTCGTGGATATCGACTCGACCTCACTCGCTCCAACAAGATCAGAAGGCACCCTATCCAAGATAATATGGTCTCTTTATATATTGTTCCAGTGTAAGTGTTCGTACATACCACGCCTCACCGCTGTGTTGTTTTATGAGCTTATGTAACGTACCAGCCCTGTGTCGCGGCTGTGAGGTATGGTATCAGCCGCTGTGAGTGAGCTGTGAGGTATATTTAAACCAGCCCCTGTGAGTGGCTGTGATGTATTACCAGCCCTCGTGTGCGGGCTGTGAGGTCATGTACCAGCCCTGTGTGCGGCTGTGAGGTATGTACCAGCCCTGTGTGCGGCTGTGAGGTATGTACCAGGTGAGAGGTGGTCACATCATTACCATCAGCCGTTCTCTCACGCCAATCGATGTCACAGCGCAATGCCAGTCAACACGACAGACTGCGGAATATTCCATTAGGCCGCCAAACGCCTCTAGCTGGCGTGGCCGGCGGAGCCTCTAGCTGGCGTGGCCGGCGGAGCCTCTAGCTGGTCAGCGTCGGGCGGAAAGACACTCTAGGGCTGGCGTGCCGGCTAGGGAGACTGACTCACGCCACCACAGGTTCGCTGGCGTGTGTGGCGGTGAGTCAGCCACTTGAAAGACTTAAACCGACGCCAGGCCGGGTTGGACTCTGAGCCCCTCCGCCATGTTGGGTGGTAGGGAGGGTCAAAATAACCCACTAACTCGAAAAATAAAGGGGCTAGCAAGGACGCGCAAAGCATATTCAAATCCTCCCGACAAGGCAAATCGAAAGCTACTTCTGCATTTTGTCTCAGTTCAATATATCGGGGTCTATCCGAGGCACGAAAACATTAAGGTCAGAGGAGAGTTATATCATAATGTCCAAATTGCGACGATAGAGATATAGTTCAAGACATGAAGCTAGCAAACTATTTCCTTGCCTATCCGCCCACACCGAGCCAAATTGCCATAACAACCCTATGCCACAGGCCAAGCACAGGACAGACCAAGGCCAGAGCCAGCCACCCGTCCACCACAGCCAAGCCACGAGGCCAGCCACAATGTCCAAGCCACAGCCAGCCACAGAGCTCGAGCGGACCATGCTGCAGCACTAAGAACAGCCAGCCCACAGACCAGACCACAGCCACGCCAACGGAAGCCTGAGCCACAGGCCAGCCACAGCAGCACAGCCAGCCACAAGCCACCCACAGCACCACAGCCAGCCACAGCCAGCCACAGTCCAGCCACAAGGCCAGCCACTAGCCAGCGAGACACCCTAGCCACAGCCAGCCACAGCCAGCCACAGCCACTCCCAAATGTCAATGGCTGGCCGTTGGCCAGCCGTGAGGATTTTGTAAATTCGTATTATGTGCTTATTTTCAGTCTACTGTTATGGCAACATGCCAAGTCTTCTTTTAAACATGATAGGTTTGATAAGATTGATGCAAAAGCAAAATCATATGTAGGCTATGCAGCCACAGCCGTAGCCACAGCCATGATCTAGCGATTTTGCAGTCCGGCCCACCCCATTAGCCATGGGGCTCGGCCAGCCATGGGGATAGCCGCCCCATGAAGAACTCTATTGCAAAGTAATGACTCACTCCAGAAACCCCCAAAATACATCGGGAGCTATTAATGCTGGGAACAAGCGAGGAAAACAATCGAAAACTCTTGAAAAATACAATGCTTTTGGTTTCCTTAGATTTTTGCTCAGTTCTAGGCCCCAAAGGTAACCATGATATTTTTCGGATACACAAAATCGTGCAAACGTTTCATTAATTATCGATAGAGCAATATCGTTTGCACCATCGTCTTTGTCTTTTCAAGACGCTTTGTTGCACACTAGTAATGGCCTGTTTCGGTTAAGTTCAAAATGTTGTCCTCTTGTCAAGGTCATTTGGTGACCCAGGTAGGTCATGCTGCATATGGTATGCCAAGCGTTGCGTCTTGAAGAGACAAACAGAGTGGTGCCATTTAAACGTCGCTATATATTTCTTGTATATTGAGTTATTTACAAAAAGTGATGGTGACGTAATTGACCTAAGCTGACCTTGCAGAGGTCACTGAGCAATAATTGTACCTACATGGTTCATCGATAATGAGATAAGATAACATGTTTATGATATGATGAACCTGATCTAATGCATATTTTCAACATGATAAGCATTTGTATATTTTCTTATTGTCTTCAAATGTGGGTGGTCACAAAATTGACCTCACCTTAGGTTAACGATATAAAATAATCCGTGATATACGAACTGTAGGTACTTATTATAGGAGGTCCGGTCCCCGCTACTAGACAGGAGGCACCCGGTACTAGATAGGAGGCCTGGTACTAGACAGGTGGACCCCGTTGCTAGACAGGAGGTCCCCGTTACTAAAAGGCAACCCCCCCGGATGGTACTCATTTTTAAAATTGTGGATGTGTCGCTGCACTAGCAATGATTAATAATAATAAAAAGAGAGTATTTAAAATAAGGCAATACTCATTGATAATTCTAAACAAAGATAAAACTAGATTAAGAAATAGGAGGATAATATTGAGTGCGCACGGCCACTTCATCAGATCTCATCAGATCACCCCTGGTACATAGGACAAAAGCCCCTTGGTACTGCCATATAGAGAGGAGGCCCCGTCCCCGATACTAGATGGAGGCCCTATCCCCTAGAAAGGAGGCACCCGGTGCTTGATAGGAGGCCCCCGGTGCTATATAGGAGGCCCCCGGTGATAGACAGGGAGGCCCCTGTACTAGACAAAAGGATCCCCGGCCCTATATAGAAGGACCCCGGTACCAGACAGGAGGCCCCAGGCACTAAACAAGAGGCCCCGTCCTCGGTACTAGACAGGAGGCCCCCGGTACAAGATAGGAGGCCCTCGGTACTTGAAAGGAGGCCCCCTGTACTAGACAGGAGGCCCCGGTACTACATAGGCAGGAGGCCCCTTGTACTAGACAGGAGGCCCCTGGTACTACATAGGCAGAAGGCCCCCGGTACAAGACAGGAAGCCCCCGGTACTAGATAGGAGGCCCCTTCCCCGGTGCTATACAGGAGGCCCCTAGGTACTAGATAGGAGGCCCCCATGTACTAGATAGGAGGCCCCGTCCCCGGTACTAGACTTTAGCCCCCTGGTCCTAGATAGGAGGCCCCGGTACTAGACAGGAGGCCCCCAGCACTAGACAGGAGGCCCCCGGTGCTAGACAGGATGCCACCAGTACTAGATAGAGGCCGGAGGCCCCCGGTACTACATAGTCAAGAGGCCTGGCATCTATAGGTACCTCATGAAATCCCTAAGTTTAAAATATGTCGGACGGAAATACTGTGGCTTTGGCAGGACAATTTTTTAGAGATAAGGTCTTTTGACGTGACCTGGTGACCTGACCTGGCTCGACCTGGGTCAAAGTTTTTCAGACAGTGTGGTTAAATGACGTCTAAACAGCTATGCAATATTTGATGGCACTGCGCTCCGCTGTTTTTCTCACATTTTCGAAAAACCTCGGGGGTTCAAAATAAACCCCTCCTGGGTGAGGGATAATCCTTTTAAAATATACCACCAGGGGTGGAACTTTACGTCTCTTGGGGAGGGCCGAGCCCCCGAATTAATTTTTTTTTCAAAAAAAATTTTTACCAAAATTCAGGGCCCCCCCCTATTTGGGGGGGCCCCCCCGGGGTTTTTTGCATGGTTAGAACTAGAGTTAAGAAAATATGAAATTAACATTAGGCCTCCCCCGAGCGATTTAATGAAGTTCCACCCCTGTATACCACATTGAAGGAATGGCATGAATTTAAAGTATCAAATGCATTAGTAGTTTGATGATTTGTGTTGGGGGTCGCACCATTCCATTAGTAGTTAGTACCCTGCTAAACACTAAATTCTTCATGCTTTTCAACGATGATGATTTGATTAAAG